>CM067298.1:95667402-95687786 GCA_034231615.1 Meghimatium bilineatum
AGATTATAGGATGTAGTCTGGAGAACGGAATGCGTTGTGTCATGGTTTACACAGCATTGCTGCGATATCTGCGCCTTTCGGCCTGACAATCTGACTTCAGCGCGGCTTTGGGTCACTGACCACATATGGGATGGGACAGCCAACTCCATCCCAAAACCTCCATAGTCGCCTTTTACGACATGCGTGGAAGTTAAACAGTGTTGCTATTCTTTGTTCCCATTTTGGACCCCGGAAACACTCGGGCGATAGTCTGTCGTGTCTCATTGAAACGATATATAAACCTGTGTTTTACCTAAGTCTAATGGAAAGATCAAGGGGAGAAGAGATAGGGGACGACAAAGAGAAAAGTTGTTAGATGGACTAGTATTGTGCCACGGCAGATTATAGGGAAGATGTCTTCTGCTTTCAAAAATAAATATGTGAACATGAACACCAAAACTGCACTATATAAAAATATCATCATATCATGACTGTGCTACCAATGTCAAACGTGGACACTAAAGATAGAATCCAAAAGAAAACTTGCTACAACAGAAATGACTTGTATACGTAGAATCCTCACATTAATAACAATAAGAGAATCAGAAACGAAAACACCAGAAGACCAACAAACACAATGACAATCCTGGAATACCTCAGAAACCAAGGATTAAGTAGTTTTCACATGCTTCCAGATTTCCATCAGACAGTGCCCACATTAAAGCATTACTATACGGTCATGATGTCAGGGCAGACCATGCAAACAATGGGTGAAAGAAATAAAAGAGTGAACGAAAATAAACATATATGAAGCACACAAAAAAGCTATCTTAAGATTCTTGGTTCAAGAATCTTAAGATAGCTTTAGTTATAAGTTTGTTAACTTTAGTAATCTCAAGATAACTTTTCTACCCCTGACGCTACAATGTACAAAGGGGTAAAGAGCGAAAAGAAAAAAAAAGATGAAATCGAGAAAAAATTAATCAATATAATAAATATAATACTTTATATCATATATATATATTACTGTATTATTAAACGCTTCTGTATTAAAGGAGTTTTTTTAATGACTTATTTTGGGAAATCCATATATTTTATTTCTTTTTTTGCATCCTAGTACAAAATGTGTTTTAGTTTTTTATTTCTTTCCTAATATGCCTACAAAATATTGTGTTCTAGTTTCCTACTTGCTTCCTAGTACAAAATGTTGTGTTCTAGTTTTCTACTTGCTTCCTAGTACAAAATGTTGTGTTCCAGTTTTCTAATGGTTTCCTATTACAAAATGCCGTGTTCTAGTTTCCTATAGAAGGAATGAAACCCCCCCCCCTTTCCCCCCAATTCTCATGCCTTATACACTGGCTTTGAAAACGATCGCAGTTTTTCTAAAATACTCCGTATAATATAATTTATTTCCTCACTGTCACCACGGGAGGAAGGGTAGCCTGGGATGAGTGTTCTATAACGTGAATGAAAGCAGTCGGCCTAGGTAGAATGCGGGAAGGATAATCGAGATCGTCACCTGAGGCTGTAACTGGTGGACCAGTTCCAAATTTCTTTCACGTGGCTGTTACCTTTCAGTACTCGACCAGACTTAATCATGTTCTTATAAATAGAGTCGAACGTTTCGTAGACCACTGCAAAACCGTAGTCTTGTAAACTTCATTCCTAATTGGCATTTTGTATGGGATCGAGAGTACAATGGAGTCTGTTCAAATTTCACAGTTGAATGTCATGCTCGCATTTGTCAAAGTAATCATCGCGCCAGGTGTCCAAGTCGTATAGAGTTTCCCACTGAAGAGCAATCATGTCCCGCAATTTGACCCGATTTTTATTTTTTTTTGAGCCTTAGGAGTTCTGAAATTTACAAGAGAAATTTGAAAAGTCTCTTTCCAGGAAACATATTAATAGGCCAGATTAAGAATTCGTACATGAAAGAAGCATGTCTAAATCAACAGTATCACTTTTAAAGGATCACCACCGTAACTTAAATCAGTCGAAGCTCATTAAATGACATGATCCTACTTTCTGCCTAGTCAGATTTACTGTTGCTGGTAAAAGCAAACTTTATGAGCCTATTTGTTTTAACATGATGGAAATCTCCCTCTTTTTGAATATAATCGAAGTTGATGAAAAAGGGTCTGAAGAAACTTGACAAAACTCAGCTATTAATGAACGTCTTCTATCGTTCGCTTGAAACGAATCTGAAATTCTCTCTTCTAACGACTGTGTTTTGTAGCTCTTACATATATTTTTTGTAGGTAGTTTTTCTCCCACCGTTTTCTCTCGGTAAACGAAAATAAAGTCATAGAAAAAAAAAGTAAATTAGATAGGTCACAAATTTGACTAGGAAGAAAAAATGTCCCAGGAAAAGTCACAATTAATTTATGTGGGTAGGTAATAAAGTCACAGAATTTCGCTAGGAAGAAAAGTTACAGGAAAGAAAGGCACAATTTTGACTAAAAAAGACAGTGAAACATAAATATTAAATAAGTCATCTGCACATATATAAAACAACTTACACGATAAATTGACATTCATTTTTAGTTAATTTTTTTACGCTGATAAAATAGGCCTATAGAAATATTCTAGCCTATACAACGGTTTTCACTAAGAAAAAATATCACAAATTTGACTCGAAAAAAAAGTCGCAGAAAAGAAAGGCGGGTTTGAGACTGGAAAGATAGCGAAACATAAATATTAAATAATTCATTTGCACATATAAATCAGCTCACACGATATTTTGGCATTACATTTTTAGTCAATGTTTTGAAAATGTAATCAAATATTCCAGCCAACACCACGAAGAAATTCTGCAAGTCTTATGGTCTTCACGACGAGCAACACACAAGTTGCAAATTCGTTCATTGAGGTGAACGTATCTTCGACACACTCTTTTTTGTCGTTGGATTGCCAACAGGTTCCTGTTGGATAACAGTGATAACTGTTGCTGCTTCTCGTTGATATCATTCTGTGATACGCACACACCGAAGGATGATAATGTTCAACTAGTTTTGAAAAAATTGTTATTCCACCCTTCACAGATGTTTCTGGTACAACATTGTTGCTCATGGTGGCATCATACACATTCCAAAGGTGAAGAGGAAACATTGGTGAAACGTAACGCAATCTCAGAGGCATCATGGGCGTTGCAACTGATTGCCGAATTACTCGAAAGTAGTCACTAATATAATTGCAGTCGAAAAAAAAAGAAGAAACTCCTCGGCTTCAGGTGGATCGTGTGGTATGACAGTTTTGAGATATTGCAAACCTTCAATGACGTCTTCCAATGGTAAAAAGATAGAGCATCAATCATGCCATAAAAAAGGGAAACAGCATGGGAATGATATCGGCTGCCAAACCCAGTCCCTGGCTATTGCGCCAAGTGGACTGTGTGAGATGATAAAAACAACCTTTTCTCTCTACGCCGCCGTCAAGTACTGTACAGACAGCTCTTAATACACTAGTCTCAAAGTTAGTCAACACGCTCTGTACATTAATTAAATAATTTAGGTCCACAAACCTATCAACTATTGCTTGAAAAAGTTCTTCATATGTAGCACGAAGTTTTGTTAGGAAGAAGACCGTATACACAACGTAATAGTTGTATTACTGAAAGACACACGGATGACAAATCTGTTTGAAACTGTTTGAGAGTATCAGCAGCAGCGAGGAATTTGAGGCCATTACTGCTACCAAATAATAGAATGCGGTTGTTCGCATTTGGTTCTTTAACATAGACTAAAAACTGCTCGGGATTGGGACCAACTGTCTGAGTAAACTCAGTAGGAAGTTCACCTAGATCTCTTAGTAGATGTGGTACGAGGGAAGTAGGCCGCTGATTGTACAGAGTTCTTTTGTCAGCAGAGGGTATACACCAAGTTCACGTACGGCGCCGCATTTGTACTTTACTGGCACGGTCTGAGTCTGGAAATACAAACTGGATGTCTAACGTGCAGTCATTCATACACAACCTATATGAAACTGAATCTTGGAGTGTCTTTGCTTGGCATGCAGAGTAGATTCACACTTTGCCCGTGTGGTGTCGGAGTCCAAAATTGGAACAAAGATTAGTTACTGTTACTGTTACCTGTCATGCACGTCATGTGGGCAAGAAGGATGCTAATGGGTGGAGTTCATTATTTATTCCATAGACGATGTAAGTGACATCTGAAAACACACAGATACCAATACTAATTAACTATCTCAAAACTTTGGACATCTTTGCCTACTCAGGAGGATCATCAGTTGGGTTCGTATGGTGGGACAAGCTAATCACTCTATCACAGAGGCGACATAGCATATCCATTTAGTGTTTTCATTATGTATATTCCTTTGAAACATAAATTACTTTCCATACTTTTACAGTATACTCTCCTGCAGATAATAGAATTCCGCCAAGAGAGCTGGATTGGTTGTACCTTGGTAACAACTTGGCTGCGATATTTGCGCCTTGACACATTCGACTTTAACATTTCTTATGAGACCCTTTTTGTAAGATGGGGCAGCCAATTCCAAACATGTACTTAGTCGCCTCTTACCAAATGCAGGGAAGATTACAGCATGTCTATTATTTGCTTCCCTTTCGGCCCCAGCAATTCAATAATAATGCAAAGAAAGGACTGACATCGTCTTTTTTCTTGTACATTTTTTCCCTTTTTATTTGTGTGTGTGGGGGGGGGGGGGCTTTATTTAAATACAGGGACTATTTTCTTTTGTGACTTTTATTTGGGGGGCTTTTTTTAAATACAGGGACTATTTTCTTTTGTGTCTTTTATTTCCTGTGGCTTTTTCCCTCCTACATTCTTTTCGCTCTGGGATAGTGTATGTGTCATATTCCGGATATTCCGCGAGAATGTGCTTTGCTGTCTGAGGTACCTGTCCAAATGTACACATGGCTTCGTTGCCAATTCTGAACTTTGTATACATGTGGCTCGGTGTCGATTGTGTTCTACTCTGAAGTGCAGAATGACAACCTGTTCTTATATGTCCAAAATTATATTGTGATCGTGTTGGCTTTCTATTTCGTAAATACCTGTTTCTTTTGATGGTACGTATTTTGCAGATTATCATTTGAACCCTCCTTCCTTCACCAAATAGACAGCGAGGTATTCCAAAATATGATGTGGTTTGACCGCATAGCTAATTTGTGATGATTGCTTAATTCGGTGAGTAGTATTTACAGATTTAGCAGTTCTATGGACCGGAGACATGGAGTTTTCATCTTGTGGACCATGATTTGCGCTCAGCAGTTTTTCAGTTGCCACTTTGATTGTCTACATAATCATAATTATGACCAAATTTACCAGTTGGTACTGTTGATTGTATCCCTAACATTGTTTATGTACTCTATATATGTTCCGACTCCTCCATTTTTCAATGCACTCTGTTTATGGTGAAAATGGATGTGCTGGGCCGGAAGGAGTAAATAACGTATCTCTACTGCAAATCACCATCACTACGTACTTCACTCTCCCCATCGGAAACCACACGAATTTTCGAGTTGATTATTAGAGAGTGAACGTAAACAGACACACTGTAACATGTACGGAAGTATTTAATGCCGGACATCATGCAGTTGACTCACCTTCCAGGTGTGGCCTTATGACCTACAGGTAAACTTTACTAAGTGTTTTCCCAATTGCTCCTTATGTGATTTGTTGTTTCGGGATGCTCCTCTTGCTCCCCATGTGGCTAGGTGTTTCGAGATGGCTAACTTTCTCCTGGAGTGTGTTGTTCCTTTGTTAATGTGTTCTTTCCATGTTCACTTTTTGTCAAATGTGACTTCGAAATATGAGGGTTGTATGTCTTTTTTCAGGTGCCCTCCATTTATATTGACGTCACCAGCTTTTTGTTTTGGTGATAGAGTAAAGAGAGTAGTGATGCTGACGAAAATCACTGCTAAGAGTGCACATCGCCAATGGAGACATGACTAACTCATTTTAAATTTGTATTTTTGTTTGAGATATAAAGATTGAAATGTCATCTCCCGTGTGTTGCCTGGCTAGAAAGGGAATAAATAATATCAACACTTCTATGTCGAAGGCGACTAGAGGTTTGGGGAGCGGATGACTGTCCCGTTCCATAGAGGTAAAAATCACCCAGAAATCATGCTGAAGTTTGATATGCTAGACTGAACGTCGTTGATATCACAGTCAAGCTGTAAACCATGGTGCAAAGTATTCTCTTTCTCCGAACTGGATCTCGCTAATTTGCAGGATATTGAGAACGAACACAGAAGAATAAATATAACACTCTGTCAACTGTCAAATACTGCATGTTTCCAGTTAAAGAGTCGCAGGGAGGAATTTTGTAGGGATTTATTATAACACACTAAAGAATACAAATCATGGTTACGCCACATGTGTGAGAATATAAAAGCACACAATTTAAAAAACTTAAAATAACAAAATGTAGTGTCTGAAATTGTATTGTGGAAAAGGATTGAATTGTGTACCGGATGCATATATCTACACTCTTGCGCCAGAATATGTTTGTGCCCTACGGACGTAGATGACGGAAGGCAATCTCAGGTTTCAGAAAACCGAATAAGAACATAATTATGCGAGACACTCGCTCACAATGTCTGTCTATTTCATAAACCGAGCTTATTTCAACAAACTCCCAGGCGAAATAAGTGGAACGGTGCCCAGCGAGAAGAATAGAAACGCTTGGGTTTCCTTGTCAAAATAATTCTTGTAGACAGGACGTGAACAGAACCAGGAAAAGCGTCTGACCTGCTGGTATCTGAGAGCTCTACGGTTGCAATGTAAACCTCAGTCGGTCCGGTCGGAAATACAGGTTGTATAGCAGTTTTCCTATCCCTCGTTCGTGCTTCGGTTTGCGGCAGTGAAGAGTACGGAGAATAAGAAGTGTATTCATTTCTCTTCTACTCTTTGTGGCGCTCTGTCCTCAAGTAAGTCAAGAACGTTTTCTTTTCACACAAGATGTCAGTGGTGCAAGGCTTCATTTGATTTGCTGCGGTGGTGACTATCAATTGTCCCCAGACAGCACCCGTTGGTTCTTTAAATTTGTTGTATTATATCACAGATCTACATGTCAACCTTTAAAAAAAATCTTCATAATTAACGGAAAGTTTGGGTCTTACAGACATATAACATATAACATAACATAGACTACGAATTCTTACTGTCATATGACATACAATGTAATATAGGCTACGAATCCTTACTTGAGTAATGACATCCACTTGAGCACGTACAAAAATTAAGGCAACTATCTTCAGCACAGGTTTCATAATTGCCTCCAGCCAGTGACAGTGTAGATATCCCACTGAATCTTTCATATATCCACAATATTGAATCATAAATCTCAATGAAAACCGGAAGATCGAAACAATAAAATGCACAGGTAAAGTAGAAGAAGTATTAGTAGCCTGCAAAATAACATCAACTTTTATGATCTTTTTTAAGAATTAGGGAGGCAACGGATTAAAATTTGTACCAAAATGATGCCACGGGCCAAACAAACTTCTGACACACTAATCTAAAATTTTGCACTTTGTGTTAAATATAGGGAAAGTCAAACTGAATGTCACTTTAGAAAGATTATTCTCAATGAGTCCAAAGGGCTGTCATGTCTCGGAATGACTCACATCCAATGTTGAAGGGGCATGTCTCTCCATAAATGGACACGAATCCTCTACAAACCAGTAGATAAGAGGGATCTTTGAAATGGTTCCACCCGTGCGTTGCCGGGGCCCGAGAGGGGCCGAAAGAATAGCAACACTGTATACATTTCATGCATGTGGTAAGAGGCGACTAAGGAGGTTATATATGGAGTTGACTGTCCCATCCCATATAGGATCAGTGACCAAAAGCCACGCTGAAGTAGAATTTTGTCAGGCCGAAAGGCGAAGATATCGCAGTAATTCTGTAAATCATGAGACAACACATTCCGTTCTCAAGACTGCATCTGGTCAATCTGCAGGAGTTTGAGAATGAACTCAGAAGAAGAAGAAAGGATTGAACACCAGGAAAAAAAAATTAAAAGGGGCATTGAACGATAAATACAAGAAACAAGTACAAAAGAGGACAAACCTTATCCCTAGCGATCTAACCCCCTCCCCCTTTTTTTTCTTAAAAAATAACAAGCAATAACTGCACACAAATAAATGATTACCTATGTTTAAAGAACTCTCCAATTTTTATCTTAATAAAATCATATCCACAGCCCTGATCCCGTACACACCACCTCCACCATAGTAACTTTATATGTATATTTATTCAAATTTCCTTCCCAGTTGATCGATAATATGTACTTACTGCGCACAACTGAAATCCAACAGGTAAATCAAGAAATAGGGTAAAGAAGTTTTACTAATAACTAAAGACACACATAATAACACACACAAATCGACGAATCGACCAAAAGGCTTTTATGAAGCCAAAAATTGAAGCAAAATTAAAACACACACCAGAAAATTAACGGTAAGGAAATGGACTGTCACAATGACATGTGTAATCCCAATAATATCATTCTTGATTCTTGATTAGAAAACTGGCCTCACAGCACGTGGGGCATTCCCATAAGTGCTCCGCCCTCTGCTTCAGTAGCGATTCGACTCGATGGTGTTTCGAGTCCAATGCCGCCGAAACAGATGTCGACATCAGGGCACAACTCTGGCCCTTGCGACAGTTTTATTTGTTGTTCCGCCCACCCACGCCGTGCGCGTAAATAGTTCAAGCACAACGTCTGCATGTCGGAACAACATGGTAACTGTTATCGAAGGTTACGACTAATAATATCATTACACATGCCAATGTGACCATCCATATCCTTACTGTTCGTTTTCTGTTTTAATTTTTGTCTTGATAAAGGCCTTTTGATTGAAACGTAGATTTGTGTGTAATAGTATGTGTCTTTAGTTATTAGCAAAACTTCAATAACCCTATTCCTGGGTCTTCCCTGGTGAGAAGATTATGAATATAGCCTCGTTATAACTCACGACGAGCTACCGAATAACTTGACAATTATGTGAACTGTATTCGAAAAATATTATTCTTTGTTCGGATATCCCTTGGACTGTATCTAATATTCATTGACATGTACGACCAATGTCCAAGCCAGTCCATTGTAAATAAACCAGCCGGTGGATTCATCTGAAATCATCCCTAAAAATGACGCGATTTGAATCTTTCAGAAATATTCATTGGTCACTTTGTGTATACTGTTTGACCACAGCCATTGAAAATCACAAGAAAAGTGAAATAGCGTTACTTGTGAAGGTTGATACAGCCGAGTTCACCGACCTATATAAATACAAGGGAGTGGGTTCAAGTCTCACGAACAGGGTGTTGCTAAATCTGTCTGTAAGCGATAATAGCTGTCTCACTCATTTATTTTAAAAACTGTCCCTAGATTGGGATTTGTGTGGGAAAAGAATTACAGGAACGTGAAGGCAGGTTGAGATAAATCAACATTAGATATGATGCATGAGACGATTAACAGAAGATTTTCCCATGTTTCTTTTGAGTTCGCTCTCAAATACCTGCTCATTTGTATAGTCTAAACAGAACCGAAACGTGTTCTGTCGAGGTTTATAGCTTGGTTGCGATATATGTGAATTCCTGGTCCATTAATCGTTAAATGTAGTATTTTTTGGGTTGTTTTGAGTGTCTTCTTCTTCATCGTTCATTTTCAAACTCCTGCTGGATCTCTATTGTAGCAGGGCAATACGACTACTAGATTTCCAGCAGGATATAGTTCAGAGAATTCCACGACAAGCCTTAATGTGGACACCAGACGGGAAAGAAAACAGGGAAGACCAAAAACAACGCTCAGAAGAACATTTATGAATGAGTTAAAATCAACAGGCATCAATGCACAAGACCTGCAATCCCTAGCAAATGACCGACAGGCATGGAGAACTATGACATCCGCCCTATGTGACAAACTTGGCAAAAGAAGAACTGACTGACTAACAATAGAAGGGAAAGAGCTGCATAATGCGACCTCACTTTGTAATACGTACGTGTCAATAGAAAGAAGGAAAAAAGTTACATAATGTCAATTATCTCAAATAAATGAGAATCGGCAGTATTTTACCTTGGCTCGAAAGGGGAGCAAAGAAAAGCAACATTGATTACCTTCCATGCATGACTGAGGAGGTTTTGAGGTGGGATTGGCTGTCCCATCCCATATATACGGTCAATGTTATCCGGGAGCCATGCTGAAGTAGTATGTGTCAGTTCGAAAAACGTAGATATCACAGCTAAGCTGTAAACCATGACACAATGCATTCCGTTCTCCTGACTACATCCTGCTAATCTGAAGAAGTTTGTGGATGAACGCCATCTTCTTCTTCTTCTTTTTCTTTCTGTCCTCATATACCTTTCGGTGTTGAGGGGAGAGTGAGTGTACGGTCTTTTGCCCTTGTATTTGTCTCTTCTGCTGTTATATTTCCGAGTGTCTCTAATACACTATCTATCCAAAATAGAATATGGGCGCGAATCAAGGAAATAGATAGACAGAAGTGAAAAAATAGATGCTATAAAGATGTATTTCTATACAATGATGTTGTATCTTAGACAACTAGAAAGATGTATTTCTATACAATGATGGTATATCTTAGACAACTAGAAAGATATATTTCTATACAATGATGTTGTATCTTAGACAACTAGAAAGATGTATTTCTATACAATGATGTTGTATCTTAGACAACTAGAAAGATGTATTTCTATACAATGATGTTGTATCTTAGACAACTAGAAAGATGTATTTCTATACAATGATGTTGTATGTTAGGCAGTTAGAAAGATGTATTTCTATACAATGATGTTGTATATTAGACAACTAGAAAGATGTATTTCTATACAATGATGTATATTAGACAGCTAGAAAGATGTATTTCTATACTAGGATGTTGTATGTTAGACAGCTAGAAATATGTATTTCTATACAATGATGTTATATGTTAGACAGCTAGAAAGATGTATTTATATACAATGATGTTGTATGTTAGACAGCTAGAAAGATGTATTTCTATACAATGATGTTGTATCTTAGACAACTAGAAAGATGTATTTCTATACAATGATGTTGTATCTTAGACAACTAGAAAGATGTATTTCTATACAATGATGTTGTATGTTAGGCAGTTAGAAAGATGTATTTCTATACAATGATGTTGTATATTAGACAGCTAGAAAGATGTATTTCTATACAATGATGTATATTAGACAGCTAGAAAGATGTATTTCTATACAATGATGTTGTATATTAGACAGCTAGAAAGATGTATTTCTATACAATGATGTTGTATCTTAGACAACTAGAAAGATGTATTTCTATACAATGATGTTGTATCTTAGACAGCTAGAAAGATGTATTTCTATACAATGATGTTGTATATTAGACAGCTAGAAAGATGTATTTCTATACAATGATGTTATATGTTAGACAGCTAGAAAGATGTATTTCTATACAATGATGTTGTATGTTAGGCAGTTAGAAAGATGTATTTCTATACAATGATGTTGTATATTAGACAGCTAGAAAGATGTATTTCTATACAATGATGTATATTAGACAGCTAGAAAGATGTATTTCTATACAATGATGTTGTATATTAGACAGCTAGAAAGATGTATTTCTATACAATGATGTTGTATCTTAGACAACTAGAAAGATGTATTTCTATACAATGATGTTGTATATTAGACAGCTAGAAAGATGTATTTCTATACAATGATGTTGTATGTTAGGCAGTTAGAAAGATGTATTTCTATACAATGATGTTGTATGTTAGACAGCTAGAAAGATGTATTTCTATACAATGATGTTGTATCTTAGACAACTAGAAAGATGTATTTCTATACAATGATGTTGTATGTTAGGCAGTTAGAAAGATGTATTTCTATACAATGATGTTGTATATTAGACAGCTAGAAAGATGTATTTCTATACAATGATGTATATTAGACAGCTAGAAAGATGTATTTCTATACAATGATGTTGTATATTAGACAGCTAGAAAGATGTATTTCTATACAATGATGTTGTATCTTAGACAACTAGAAAGATGTATTTCTATACAATGATGTTGTATCTTAGACAGCTAGAAAGATGTATTTCTATACAATGATGTTGTATATTAGACAGCTAGAAAGATGTATTTCTATACAATGATGTTATATGTTAGACAGCTAGAAAGATGTATTTCTATACAATGATGTTATATATTAGACAGCTAGAAAGATGTATTTCTATACAATGATGTTGTATGTTAGGCAGTTAGAAAGATGTATTTCTATACAATGATGTTGTATATTAGACAGCTAGAAAGATGTATTTCTATACAATGATGTATATTAGACAGCTAGAAAGATGTATTTCTATACAATGATGTTGTATATTAGACAGCTAGAAAGATGTATTTCTATACAATGATGTTGTATGTTAGACAACTAGAAAGATGTATTTCTATACAATGATGTTGTATGTTAGACAGTTAGAAAGATGTATTTCTATACAATGATGTTGTATATTAGACAACTAGAAAGATGTATTTCTATACAATGATGTTGTATGTTAGACAGTTAGAAAGATGTATTTCTATACAATGATGTTGTGAGTATGTTAGCTAGAAAGAACACGTAAGGAGGTGTTTAATCAAATGCGAAACGGAGCTTACGTGCCAAAATTGGAAATCTATGGAGGCAATCTTTACTTTTTTTGGCTCACTTTATGAAACTGAGAAATTTTGAGAATATACTTACACATAGAAGAAGAATTCGAAGAAGAAATGAAGATGAGGATCAGAGGAAAACATCAAGAGCAAATATTAGACAGTTGAATATCGTGATATGAGGAGATTGATCTTGATTCTAGATTGAAAAATGGAAAGATCTGTGATCGCCTCTTCTAGTCGGTTACACACACACACACACGCACTGACACACGCACGCACGCGTGCACACACACACACGCACTGACACAAGCTTGACTAAACATAATTATAAAAATACGATGTGATGAAGATGAACAAAAACTAGAAAATAGTTATGCACAATATTAGAAAATTGGATTTTATGTTAAATCAATGTCATGCAAACATTGAAAGAGAAACTCATCCCGGAGTATTCTCCGTTTCAATGAAATAATATTAAGACTGTTTACTGAAGAACACGCCTGAGGCTGGTCGTAATATCCATAGGAGATCAATTATTTCTCAATCTTCAGCACCAAGCTCAAGGATATATGAAAACCTCTGGAATTTTATCATGATATCAATTTTTGATATTGCCATGTTCAATATTTTTCTTTTGGTAGACTTTTTTGTTGTGACCTCGATGAGGAACACATGGTTTATGGTTATGAGATGTCGGAAACAAATCGTAGCTGCCTGGCGACGACCAGCTTAACTGAGATACAAATTTGGTTTATAGATTTCTGAGATCTGAAACATATCC
Organism: Meghimatium bilineatum; assembly: GCA_034231615.1. Lineage (NCBI taxonomy): Eukaryota > Metazoa > Mollusca > Gastropoda > Stylommatophora > Philomycidae > Meghimatium > Meghimatium bilineatum. The sequence goes on from CM067298.1 coordinate 95,680,815, forward strand.
TTCGTGGTATAAGATTTCCTAATCACAGAAACAATAACTTAATTCATGAACTGTACTCACTCATTTTTATGGGGCGTTGCAGACACGATTTGTGGAAGATCGTATTGCTAGGAGATATCAATTTAACTGGGATAGGAGGGAGAAGTGACGAGAGACATCGCATATCGATGAGGTAATCATATTATCATCGATATCGATGAGGTAATCATATTATCATCGATATCGATGAGGTAATCATATTATCACCGATATCGATGAGGTAATCATATTATAAGTTCACTTTTGAAATTACTCAGGAATTGTATTTTATATTGATCTTCTTCTGCTTCTCCATTTCCTGGTTTACATTCTCAAACTCAATATAAACACATATGACGCTGTTCCTCCTTCGCAAACGAAGATGATCATGACATTAAGAAGGGTCAAATTTGGTTTGATTGTGAGTCTTGAGATGGCTGATGAGTCCAATTCAGTTAGTAGGAATGTAGTAGGCCATGAATGATATGAGAGGAAAAAAGTGTATCTCTTCTTTCATTTTTGCATATTTTGAATCTTTTGCAATGTTTTGTCATGTTCAAAACTTTAAAAACCCACTCTGATCTGACTGTTCAAAGCTGGGAGGTTAATAGCTGTGGTTCCACAGGAGTGTGGGTCGATCCTGCAGTACTTGAGAGAAGTCTTCATGTTGTCAGTGAAGAGTTTCTTCTTTTCTTCCCTTAACATTTATCTGCACACAGTTCACCGTAGAACAGTCCCTTTGTAAGTCGTTCGTCTGGCATACGAACCATGTGACCAGACATCGAAGTTGGAATCTGGTCAACAAGGTGTAGATACATGCCATCCTTAGTTTTATAGAGAATTTTCATGTCTTGAATGTGATCCTTCCATGGCACATCAAGAGGCGTTCTCAGACACAGCAGGCGTTCATATTTTCCAATTCACATATATATTATGTGGACATCTGTAAATAAATCGATAGTTACTCAAACAGCAACATAAAGTTCAAGCAAGCTTGATTGCAGTTAGTTTTGAGGTCGTGCCCAGCTTTTAGTACATATTCTCGTTTAGCTGACCTATTGGGATATCTTTACACAGATACAAGTGGTAGAGTAGATGGACAGGTTACAGTCTAGCAGAGTGCACCACCAAGACAAGAGACATAGAATGTTGGAGGTCTGTGGCAGCCAGTCTTCGTTGCGAAGACGGCACTTGATGATGATGACAGACGTCCACCGTTAAATGAAAGTCACGTGCTATAATATAATTTGGTCCCAGACCATAAGGTAATAAAAGATTAAAATAAACTTCGTCTGATATACCACATAGACTCCAATCTTTGAACGTATTAATTACTACCGTCCAAAATGGTAAATAAAACAGGAAAAAAAAAACTCTAAGTTATTAATATTGACTGATGTATTAATTAGTTTTATTCCTGCTGTTTATATATTTTTAGTTCATTTACAAATTCCTTCTATATACGTCTATATACGTCAGGACAACGGCACTAAAAAGATGACATAGATATGCTGGCACTGAAAAGATGACATAGATATGCTGGCACTGAAAAGATGACATAGATATGATGGCACTGAAAAGATGACATAGATATGCTGGCACTGAAAAGATGACATAGATATGCTGGCACTGAAAAGATGACATAGATATGCTGACACTGAAAAGATGACATAGATATGATGGCACTGAAAAGATGACATAGATATGCTGACACTGACAAGATGACATAGATATGCTGACACTGACAAGATGACATAGATGTACGAACCATACATCAGGAAACATTGCGTATTATGTTGGACAGAATTTGGACTTAATATTTACAGAGAATACTGTGGAGTGTACATAAACCGCGAGTAATTGGAATCATCAGCATGCACATGCTATTCAATATGTTCTGGGGGAAGACTGAGCACCTATGACTGGCATGCAGGAAGTATTAAGACACTATTTTATAACAATTCAGTGTAGCAATAAGAATCAGTTACTGTTTCCTGTATTTCTACTATACAATCCATCTGATGAACAAGCTTCTCCTCAAATTGGTTTGTAAACATTATCTCCTGGATAATTAAAAAAGTCACCTTCGTTTCAATTTAGGATCAAGAGCTAAAAGTTAATATTTCATGGGAAACCAAACAACCAGCACTTAAACGAGGATTTGAAATTCCGTGTGAAAACTCACACACCGGCTCCCAGTTTATGTATACTAAATACTGTCGGTTGTTACGCCCTTATGTATTACTTTTGACACCTCCGCCCTGGACGGTGACTTCGGTCGAACCTGTCTTGTTCATGAGATCCGTGCAAATTTTTTTATTTCTACTCTTTGGCGTAATTTCCAAGGAGTCAGTGACCTACATTGTTTATTGACACTGTTTATAATGAATGTTAAGCTGTTCCAAATCTGCGCAATTCAACAATTCAGTCAGAATTTTATTACAAATAAAGTTATATAAAAACAGTAATTACGAACAAAAACATATTTCGCAGCATAGTTCGACACTTAATAAAGAATCACAAGAGTAAAGCAGAACGACGTATCGAGTTTCTATTGATTCAAGAGAAGCGTTACCACCCTGGACTTTAAAAAAAAAAAATATCTGGCATTTTCGACCAAACCTGGTGATCTTGGGTTAATTTTAAAGAATCTATTTTAAAAAAAATAAAAAATTAATCTAGTTTTTTTTTAAAGGAGAATGTTAGTCGGTCAATGTTTCATTAATTATTGATAAATCTTTCACAAGTCTATCACAAGCATACAAGTAAACTGCATGGATTTTGAGATCGGTACAGTCAGCCTAAAGTGGTAATCTTTATTTAATAAGGTGGTTATTGTGTCAGATTCTCAGTATATGCTTCGCAATGTCGATCGGTATTAATATAAATTATGACATCTATAAATAATCTCAACTTCGTTGGTAAAATATTTATTGACATACATAAGAGATACGCGTCGAAGTTGCTTCACGAATGCATGCTGGAGACGGATACTGTGATTTACTACATTTCGAACAGTGATTTAGAGACACGTGGCATAAATGTGGTGCTAGTAGACATATCTACCAGCTGTCGATAATTAGTTCTGTATAGAATCATTGTGAATATAGAATTAAATAGTGATTAAACTAACAAATTATATATATATATATATATTAGTTCTTGGCCTTTATGACTTTCTGAACTTCTTGCGTCTTTGAAACTGGGCTATTTCAGAATGCTGAGTGGCTGCTATGCTCTAGAGTCTAGAGTATAAATAGTTGCCAGCGATCCCACAGCTGGATATTTTCCCCTAGATTTGGCGTTATGAGTTGTCGTATCTGTGCTGGTTTTTGGTGTGAAAAAAAGTGTCCTAATCTAGGTTTTACTTTTAAATGAATGACACCATTGGAAATCAAAACACGGCTGTTCGTATTAGGAATGTAACCAAAATCTGACAACCACACACCCATTCCCCCCCCCCCTTTTCCCCTAACGATTTTCGCAGAAAGGTCCCCATCATTCTCATTGAAGCGATGTTATGAGATTTATTCGCAAACATGAGCGAATTACTTGTTTTTAGTATTTTTTTTAGGTAAATCCGCTTTCCTTCATAGGGCGCTGGTCTTATTTATTTTGAATTCAATAGTCTGGGGTTATCTGTATTCCTTTTTCTCCAGGACGATCTGGGATTATTTCTAAAATTTCAGTCGTAACATTGATGACCGCCATAATCACAACATGCATGAGAAAAGCTGATATAAGCTGCGTTGGAATAGACAGAATCCATTTATATATTTCCTTGCAGCGTAGCAAATTTAATGTTTTAGGAACACGTTTGAAATTTCATTCCTATAACGTAAAAAATTATCTTGGGCGTGCCCAAAGACGTAGTGCAGCAGTGTAGTATTACAACCTCGTTTCTTTGTCATGTAACTTTCCCGGGTATTTTTACTGTCATTAATGGTTGCATTACACTCAGTATCACCATGAATTGTATCCTATTTCAGCGGGGGAAGATACATTCATTTCCTGAATATTTTTATGAAGTAATTCAGTATTTAAGGTTTTCATCGTCGTTATATCATCTGTTACTATATATATCGATGCGGTCTTTGTTACATCTAATATTTTATGAATTCTTGAGACCAACGGGAATTGAACCAATCCGTTCTACGGCACCAAATCGCCTAACAACAATTGCACACGCGTTTTTCCGCACCTGACTAACCGCATCTCCAAAAAAGATGCGATTTCATCAAGCCATTCAAATCGTGCACACAAAGTCACCCGAACGGACCAATCGAGACAAGGACTATTACAACAACAACAAACATCCCGTACAGGTATTGAAATATCCTCAGTAACAACAAACACATAACATAATAACCGTATTAGTTATACAAGGGCCGATATGTCTTCTTGTAAACATGGATAACACACATAGACAATACAATTCTGCTTCAAATAACCGTCCATACAAGTAAATTAAAGTAGGAAGCCAGAGGACAATTTTAAAAATACTCTTACTTTATTTTACTTGTTTATTTTACTTGTAAATTTCCTACTTTAATTTACTTGTATGGGCGGTTATTTGAAGCAGAATTGTATTGTCTATGTGTGTTATCCATGTTTACAAGAAGACATATCGGCCCTTGTATAACTAATACGGTTATTATGTTATGTGTTTGTTGTTACTGAGGATATTTCAATACCTGTACGGGATGTTTGTTGTTGTTGTAATAGTCCTTGTCTCGATTGGTCCGTTCGGGTGACTTTGTGTGCACGATTTGAATGGCTTGATGAAATCGCATCTTTTTTGGAGATGCGGTTAGTCAGGTGCGGAAAAACGCGTGTGCAATTGTTGTTAGGCGATTTGGTGCCGTAGAACGGACTGGTTCAATTCCCGTTGGTCTCAAGAATTTTTTTAATTGTCCTCTGGCTTCCTACTTTAATTTACTAATATTTTATGGTAGTGTGTCCTGATATAACCTAATTGGACTTTGTCCGCTGGTTGTCCTCTCCAAAAGAGAGGCAAACTCATTAACTACCAACTATATCATCTGTTCCATGACGGTTCTAAGTACAGGGCTGAGGAAAATACGACCAAAGGTGTCAACTCCAGACCGTCAAGCTATTTTTACTCATTCTATGCATATATTTATCGAACACATACAAGTTCATTTGAAGTATTACTATATGCACTTGCCTCTAAACTCACAACATATCAAATCAAATGTAAGGCACCGAAAATATATGCCGCAGATACGACTTTCCTACGGGAACTGGGAAGGGGTGAAGTGCTGTTAAAATAAATAGAATCTTCTTATTTTTGTGGGGATTTTTGTGATGATCTTCCTTTTTGGGAAAGCTATGAAGGAGGAGTGGTAGGGGATTTGATCACATTCTTTATTTCCCCATTGGTACTAAATGGCATGTTCTATTTTCGTAAGGTGGGGGATGGGCGGAGTTGAACTTGGCCTCCCCCCATTAAATATGGACCTGCCGACAATTATAAAATGTACCCCAAATCGTATTACATATGCCCCAATAAATTGTTGATTACGCGAATTTAACTAGTCATTATAAACAGTTTTCTTCTTTTGTCCAGGTTAATGCTTAAACTCTTGCAGATTAATAGGATGTACTCCAGTTAACATAATGCTTTTTTCCATGATTTACAGCATGGAAGCGATATTTGCAGCTTTCGATAATATGGAGATAAAACGCATTCTTACCTACCTTAATTTGAGATAATGTGGAGATAAAACGCATTCTTATCTACCTTCATTTGAGATAATGTGGAGATAAAACGCATTCTTATCTACCTTCATTTGAGATAATGTGGAGATAAAACGAATTCTTATCTACCTTCATTTGAGATAATGTGGAGATAAAACGAATTCTTATCTACCTTCATTTGAGATAATATTGAGATACGAAAGAGTAAAGTTTTGAATATGATGAATAGAGTACGGATGGCCGGTGAATACAAATTTACATAGAAAACTGAAATATTTCGGACATATAAAAAGATACAATGCAATGGAAAGACGCATATTAGAGGGGAGAATTCCGAGAAGTAGAAGAAGAGGTAGACCTAGAAGAAAAGGGGCATATGACATCTAAGACTGTATGAAGATATCATTCGAGGAGGCAGGCAGATTGGCACAGGATAGAGTCAGGTTCAGGAGATCAATTGCAAAGACAACGTTCTGGAAAGAATATGTCTCGTGATGATGATGGAGATAAAACGAATTCTTACATACTTTCATTCAAATCTTAAAGACAATATTAGACTCCTGGGAGGGAAATATTGCGCACATATTCCGACAGCACACACAACTTGTACAGCTTAACAACCACATGAACATAATATAACCGCAACACACTCCAGTGTGCCGGCTGTGCACATATCCCTATGAAACTGTTGACCACCACCTTTTTGAATGTCTAGCATTCGATAACAGCAGGAAAATGCTTCTCCCTGCAGGGCCAGATAAATGAAATACCTTATATGGAACAAAACAGCAGATCATAAACGCATACACATATCACACATTGGCATTGGGCCAAATAGCATGAGCCCATTGACCGCTGGATCAGCAACCAATCAACCAACCGATCACCAACCTACCTTCAAATGAGATAATATACATAAAGCGCATTATTTATTACCTTCCTTCCATTTAGATCTACATAGAAGATCATATTTCTTTGTTTATTCTTCCAGCAACTCATCACAGACCAAGCACAACGAAACAGCAAATCCCTAGTAGATGACAAGACTATATAATGAACCATTTGTCAGTCTCCCAAAACACTTCATCTTACAATTACATTTTTAATCAATCTGAGTAGCAGGATTTCTCTTAAAGTGTTGGATATGGTTGAGAGCTTACATGACAGATAAATAGATAGATAGATAGACAGACAAACGGACAGACGGACGGACGAACAAACAGACAGAAGGAT
>CM067298.1:97712224-97913598 GCA_034231615.1 Meghimatium bilineatum
TAACTACTCCTGCACAAGTTGATTAGGTATTGTGGAACCAGATATTGTGATAGTATTTTTTTCATAGTTGTCTGTCTACTCTGTCGAATGCTTTTTCTTGGTCGACAAATGCGATTACAGATCTTGTTTTTTTAGTGGTATTTTTTTTATTCTAGTTGTCCGAGTGTAAAAATGGCATCTGTTCAGCTCTTGTTCTTATGGAATCGAATTTGAGTGTTGTTATGATATGGTTAGATGAATGCTCGTAATCTTCTTTCTAGAATTGTGTTGAATATTTTTCCAGTGTAGCATAGAAGTGAAATACCTTAATATTTTGTAGTCTATTAACTGTTTCCCCCCTTCCAAATAGGCATTATTACAACGTTTATCTTGTCTTCTTGGGTATTTAATATTATATTAAAGTGTATATGTAACCATTTTATTCCAATATCTGTTGTTACCTTGATTAATTCAACTTGTATGTTATCGTCCCGTTTATGATAGTTACAATTCTCACAGTAAGATCAAGAAGTCCGTCGATGACAGTCATAAGTAGATTGTCTACTAGAACTCAAGCTTCACCGTTATAAAGATCTCACAAACTCTATAGAACAAATAGAACTACTTTGTCCTAGTTTTCTAAATGTATTGACGTGGTCTCTTTTGTTCACCGGCTTATTCAAACTCAGTGTGGCATACATGAAGTGCATATTTATGAAACTATAATTTGGTAAAGTGATGCAAGTTATGCCAGAGTTTTAAAATATCAGCAAGATGTCCGCTAAAGAAACTTCCTGTTCTGTTTTCTCAGCGAGCATCATTAGCGTATCACACTGGGACATGACGTTCTCATTCCGCCGGAGACACGTAACGTCATCTCACGGTGAGATTTCGCGTGAAGAAGGGCTAACATAAACATCATTAACTTGCGTTAGACGTCTTCAAGAACCGTGAATAACCTAAATACACACCCAACCGGATCCCACTCTTCGTAAACGTGAATTAGAATAGTCCTTTCAACTCTTCCGTCTCGACAAATACTCTTCACTCACCAATTTTACACCCGTCTTCCAAATCACAGTCTCCCCCCCCCCCAATTTCAATAGCCTCTCTTCACTTCACTTCTCAAATGACAGTCTACTTAGTGTCTATGGTGTGGCAGTCATTATCGCTGTGAGAGCGGGGGGCAATCCGCCTTCATCACACGTGTCTGTTTGCTGGAGTCTCAATTGCCCAGTTGGTTACTGAAACTGCCGTTTTGAGTACTTGATTCCTGACTTTCAACTGTGAAACTCACCTCCCGTGTGTTGCTGGGGCCTGAGATGGGAGCAACGAATAGCAACACTGCATTCCATGCATGTCGTAGGAGGCGACTAAGGAGGTTGGCTGGCTCATCCTATATAGGGTCAAAGTGACCCAAAGCCATGTTAAAATCTGATGTGTTATGTCGAAAGGTGCAGATATCGCAGAAGTGCTGTAAACAGTGACACATGTCATCTCGTTCTCATGGCTACATCCTGATATTCTGCAGGAGTTTGAGAACGAACGCAGAAGGAGAAGAAGAAGAAATGTGAAACTCATTATTCTGGATGGCAAAAGCTGAAGAAACCTAACTTAGAGACTCCGGGAGATGAAACATGACCGTCTGTAATAGATAACTTCTGCACATAATTAATTAGGACTTCATTCATTACGTTCTTGATTATTATCGTGATTTTAGTTGGTCACTGTTATATACTTGGAGTCACATGCCAATAATAGACAAGGCGTTTCCAAGTTTATGAATAGTGACCAACGATACCACGACAATAGTCAAAAGCGTAATGAAGTCCTAATTAATTATGTGCAGAGGTCTTCTATAACCTCCAACGGTCATGGCTGGAAGAAGTAGGAAAAGGCCGTGAATGGGTGGAAATAAGCAAAGATAGAAAGTTTGTGACAAACTATATGATACACATAGGAAGAGAGTGTCGCCATTGAACTGTCACAAGGACTGGGGTAATGATACAAGAAATCACCCAGCAACACCAAAAACAACAAGATATAATCATGTACACAGATGGCTCAGTAATAAAAGAAACATGCAGGTGAGGCTGGGGTTTCGTCACTTATCAAAATGGCAACACATTCGTGGAGGGATCTACTGCTTATCCCACAAATGCATAAAGCATGAGAATGGATATAACAGCGGTGACAGCAGCTCTCACGGCAGATTATACAACCACCAAACCCGCAGTGATTATTGGGTAAATTACACTTCTCAACATCACCAAAGCATTAAATGCATCGAATGTATATGTTATGCGGGATTCAGAGGCAACGTACGAGCTGCTGCATTGACGGATAACACTCTCGTGGAAGGCATATTTATAATAAGAAACAGGGATAGATTAATTAGGGCATTCATAGATAGACTACAAAATAACGAAGGGGAAGCTGGGAAAAAAGTCAGAGGTATATCTTCAGAGAATGATAGAAGATATGAGTGAATAGAGGGGAGGGGGTAAGTATTTTCTAATGAAAAAAATCTACAAGAGCACAATCAACAACTGACTGTTGGTTGATTAATTGGAGAATTAAAGCCTTATCCCGAGACACGATTCTTTCAACCTAAGACCGAAGTCTTGCCGAGGCATGAGCATTTCAACATAAGACAAGAGTCTTGCCGAGGTACTATTTCAACCTAAGACCGGAGTCTATGTTGGTTCTATCTAGCAGAACAACTTACTGGAAGGGGCGCTGAGTTTATATACCCTTAAATCGTTGATGCAATGTCAAGTAGAACACTTATGGGATCGGAATGTTCTCAATTCCGAAATGCTAGTTCTTAATCAAGAATCACTACTTGGGGCAATAATGTAGCCTCTTAAGTTAAGAGCGCCTGTGAGCAAAAATTTCTTGGGTTGGTAAATTTCGAACAGCAGTTTTTCTGGGCAAACCTTCCCTCTAAAAAATGAGAATCCTCTTCCGTGTGCCCTATTTATATCAATTCTATATTTTTATTATATGAACTTTTACACTTATCTATATATGTCTTGTGTGCCAAGTCCCAACTCTGTGCGCCAAGTTATAAAATTATGTGCACTAGCGCACTGTAGCGCTGCTTAGCTGGAACAGTGCGTGAGGGCAGGGATGGGTGCGCGCACGCACACACTACACAACGTAACGCCAGTCCTATCACCTTTCATACTACCTAAACTTTCAAATAATGACATTGAGACTGTGTTAAAACAATGTATCATTGCGTAAATTACAAGTGCATACCAGACTGGGAAATGTTAAACCAGGAAGCGAGATAACGTTATAACGTACAGGAACGAGTAAATTTAACGGCGGTTCGAACAAATTAATAAATAGCTTTTTAGGGTAAATTTCTATTTAGGGTATAGGGGTAAAAACCATCGTTTTTGTTTGTATATATATTTTTCACCAATACTGACAACCTCTAGCTGGATTCAGAACACATGTGTCTTCTAGGTATTAGACCCTTACAACTGCTCACACTAACTGGTGGACCACATCTTTCTCCAGATCTTTAGGGTCTTACAAATGATGAAACACCATTTGGATTACCTTTGGTTGATCAGTGTTTTTCACTGACAAGTGACCCAAAGTAACAACATGGAACCGGTGAAAGAATTGAATCCGATGAATCAGAGAATTTGAATGACATAGAGCAGTTCTTTTTTGTTTTTGCTGTAAGGTCGTGTAAACACTGAAGCATATATGGCGGATAGCGCGGATGAAACATCTGATGTTAAACGGACTGGTAGGCACTTACCAACAGTGCGTTGTGAAAAGCAAAAGGCTTTGTAAGACACGTAGAACACTCCGGTAATCCACTGCATCCTGGTACATCCCTGGTTGGTTGGTTGGTTGGTTGCTGATCCATAGGCTCATGTCCTTTGACCCAATGTCACTGTGTGATATATGCATGTGTTTGTGAGCTGTTGTTTTGTTCCATATAATGTGTTGTTGTACTGGCATTATATTGCTGGGAAGTCTGTGGATTTTCGGCCCACTCCAAGCCAGAGAATAACTATCACACCACTAGGAAGGTAGGTTTCACCCTATGCACTGTTGCGAGACACTGCAGCCAAGATGAGGTTCACTGTGCTTCATTTCCCGCCAATAATTTACTACTGGGTAAGCCATGTTTCTCTATTGCTCCAGGCATGCAACCACATGTTCAAGTCAAAAGGATCGTCACGTCCTGAGTCACTGTGCCCTATGATGGGCTACAGCCATCAAAACAATACATCCCTAATTGTCTTATCTTGCCACTGGTAGGTCATAAAGAGAGAGTGTAGTCGACGAATGGTGCAACTCCTCCACACTTTAATCAAAATTAAGCGCTATTCATTTCTCAACTATCATCATCAACTTATACTCATTAGTTACAGTCGGGCACCTCAGAAATCATCATCTTCATATCATCCAAGTTGAGCTGAATGGTCATCGTCGACCCCGACGGACGAATAACAACACACTGAAGCAGGTCATTTTCAGAGATATAATGAAGGATTGGTCTGACCTCAACAGACTTGGTTATCACGAACACTATGGGACAAACAACATGTGCAATTTTTCGACAGGTCACAACTTGCATGTGATAAATGATGGTATAACGTGAACGACAAGACTTCCACTGTACGCAAAACATCGAGGTAATCTGTCCGTCCTTATTTTTGTCCCCCCCCCCCTTCCGCCATTTGCCAGTCTATTTGACAATCTATCTAATCACGCATTTGCCTGTCTTGAAAATGACCTCTTCTAGAAACCTAAAACAGCTACATGTATATAACAATTGAAAAGTTTTAACTGAATTTTAAAAGTTTAGCTGCTACATCAATCCACAGAACAAACACTCTTTCCAAACTTTTTTATGATATTCGTGAAAACTGTAAACATGAGGATCACTATAATCTTTGTTTGATTCTAGACATCCCCAGTAAATAGTTCTGTGTGATAACGCCAGAAAAAATAGTCCCTGTAATAATATCATATGAAAAGTAGTATCTGCTTCCATATCTGACTTTAAAAGATCTATATTGAATTTTGTATTATACGGAAAGTGTGATATGACCAGGGGAGTCACATCTGTCGATGGATTGACAAAACTGATGATGAATTATCTTTCTAATGATACCATTAGTACACAGCTGTCATAGAAATATTTGACATCAACCACGGCCATATAGATAAAAGGTACCATATAGCAAGGACTAACTACTGGATTTGTAACGTCAGAATAGTAGGCGACTGCAAGCAAGCATTGCCCAGATTTTCCATTACAGCGAATACATTTTCTAGCTATACTGGTGAACATTGTTTAAGGAGATGATATTTAATTTGACAAGTGTCTATCCAGTAACACTCACAAACCTATTTTCTCAAAAAGCTAATAGTACTGTAGAACATATATTTTTTGTGTGTGTGTGTGGTGTGGTGTGGTGTGGGCGTGTGCGTGGGCGTGGGCGTGTGTGTGTGCGTGTGTGTGTGTGTGTGTGTGGAGGGGGGGGGCTGGCGGGAGAAGATCTCCTAGACAGCGAAACGATTTGGGAATTTAGTACTTAAGGTATAACTTCTTTTCAGCTAAAAATATAAGCATATTTCAAACATATATTTAAAAATAATCTGACAACTAAGTTGGATGTGTACCGCGCAGTGGTTCTATTAACACTTCTTTATGCTGCGTCTTGCTGAACTGTCTATGCGAGGCACGCTTGATAGCTTAATCTTTCACCTTCGGTGCCTACGAAACCCCATGGGAGTACGTTGGCAGGATCAAGTACCAGATACGGAAATCCTTCAGAAGTCCTGTATGCAAAGTATCCATGTACTGCTGACTAGGTCCCAACTCCGCTGGACTGGCCACATCGTTCGTATGCCAGACAAGTGCCTTCCAAAGAGATTATTCTATGGGAAGCTGTGCGAAGGTAAACGTTCACGCTGAGGGCAGAAAAGTGCTTCAAGGATCACCTAAAAAAACTATCTCAAGCACTGCAGCATTGATCCTAGCTCCTTGGAGACTACAGCACTTGATCGCTCAGCCTGGCACACCCAGATCACTGCTGGCATCACGAAATTTGAAAAAGAAAGAACACTGCAGGCAATCCACAAGCGCAAGGAACGGAAGGACAAATCCGAAAATTCTCCTACTCGAACCTTCAACACTCCTGCATGCACTGCGATAGAATTTTCCGTGCACGAATCGGACTCATCGGGCATCTACGAACTCACAAACTAAATTAGACAATTACCATTTTATTTTTTTAATTTTTCATCGCATTTATTGTTTTTCATGCCATGATATCTTCGCTTGCGAAGGAGGAACATCATATTTTTTTTTTTAATGAAAAAGGAGTAATAACTATTGTTCCAAATTGATTAAGGTGTACAGCCACGGTTAATTTGATTATGCCCCTATGAAAATTTCGCACTAACCAAAAGTAAGAAACATCTTTTTGCCTACCCCGAATACCCAGTTTAACCTGTAGTTTCCTTAAATTATTATATGGTTCAAAAAGTGAATGTTTGGTTAAAATTTGTTTAAAAGTAGGGTGTGGAGGGAGGGCATATATCCTTTGTGCAAAAGTTTGGGAGTCACTGCTGTAGAGGAAATCCGCACGATATTTGTTTAACATCGTCTGCTACTGTGAGCAACACATCCAGTAGTTAGTCCTGTATGGATGTCCGTGCATCCATGACTCAATTATACTAACTAGCGCTAGCTAGTTGAGACATGTTCTATAGCATACTGACAGTCCCGATGTGAATCCAGCGATAATCTACCAGCCGATACTTTAATCATTGTCTATTACTCACATTCCGCTAATTACATAGTCTCCAAAATTCCAACACAAAATAAAACTTGTTACTGTTATTTCTAGGTGAGCTCTAGTATATGAATCGTATTTGCAATTTCTCAATTTCAAAATCTTTCCTAGATTACTGGCTACAACTTCCACAAAACTGTAATCTGACAGGAATACTTTGGAAACACAGTAATGACATTTTGCTAATTACTGGAATACACACACAAATCGACGCTTTGATCAAAAGGCCTTTATCAAGAAACAAAATAGAACTCGGCGAGTAAATTATGGTACTGTAACTTTAAAAGCAAATAAAAACAATTTTAAAGTCACTCATTAACTGTTATGTGATCGTTGACAGTGACGTCCCTTGCGCGTCGTGTGAAACGTTGTGTGTTTAATAAAGATTTTATGGTTGAAACCTTGATGTGTGTGTGTGTGTTTCCTGTGTGTTTTCAATTACTAGTGAAATATCATTATCACGTTTTCAATTTTAACCTAGGTTTCCTGATTTTGTTTTTTGCTGGATAGGCATTTTGAGCGCAACGTCGATCTCGTTAGTTGTGTATGTGAAAAAGGTCACAGATAATTGACTTTATTGTTTTCCGGTTGTGACATATTTACTCCGCAAATCCAACAAAGCGGCAAGACGCCACTCATACCATGTAAATCCAAATCTTCAAGTGGTAATCCACAGGGATCTCAAAAAAAAAATAATTATCAATGTAAATACGTTGCAATTTTACGTCGCGAATGTGGTTCGAACCCGCGACGTCTTAAGCACAATACGAAAGGCTTAACCCTTTAACCACTACACCGGGAAGTGTAATTACTCTGTGCTTTCTTTTTTCGTAATAATTCTTTTAGAAATCAGGGTATCCAAATATATTATAACGGATGTTAATCCCAAAGGGTTACAGTGTGCCAAATTGTAGGATAAATCAGTAAATGCATAATAAAATGTTACAGGGAATTGACCACGCAAAACAACAATAGACACAATCTTGATTAGGAGACAGCGACACGGCACTAGGGACATTTCCATAAGTGCTCACAGCCAATCAGGTATCTATGAATGAATATACACGCTCTATGTTCCTGTCAATTGTTTGTTGTGCGTCCTTTGCATTTTTCCAGAATGGACATACTTTCTCCGCTCAGAGAGAGACATCATGGAGTGTGTAAGCATGTCCTTGCTTATAGAAGATCAATATGTTTATAATTGTGGGAACTTCATAGATACGTTATATCTAGAAATAATATGTCACGTCCTTGTATATATGCTGTTTGTTTGAGAACTCCAGAAATTACGAGCGGTTAGCTCTTAAATCCTATGTGCAGTGGGGAGGTTTATGAGCTTTCTTTCATACCCAGGAGGCTTCACCTTTCGGCTCAGTGTAATGACTATTTGACTATTGGAGGAGCTTTCTACTCAGAAGGGGGGGGGGAGGGGGATACGCCTATATATATATATATATATATATATATATATATATATATATATATATATATATATATATATATATATATATATATATATATATATATATATATATATTTAATTCAAAAAGCCTTCGAATGCATACATCAAACATCGTTTTGGGCAATTAAAAAAAAATATATGGATTTCAAAACAAAAACATAAATACGATGAAAATCATTCTATAAAAACTCCAAATGCAGCGTTAGAACAGAAAACGGTAATTCCGACTGGTTCCCTGTGATTACTGGTGTTAAACAAGGCAAATGTAACACTCGACGGCGATGTCATGACATAAATTATAACTCGCACAGCATTAGCATACAGTTCCTTTAATAGACTGTCTAAAATCTGGAGGTCAAAGTCAAACAGCACAAGCACGAAAATGCGATTATATTTAATTCCTGCGTTATTCCGGTGCTATCATATGGATGTGAGAGCTGGAAAAGCTCTTTACAGAAAAGAAGCTGTTAAGTTTCGAGAACAAATGTCTTCGTAGGATAACTATCACCCACTGGAACGAATTCAAATCGAACGAAAACAATCAGAAGACACATCAAAACTACATCACAGATGTTATTAGAAAACGCTGTTGGCCCTCCATCGGACATCTACATTCAGACAATAACAGAATACACAACTAGTCTCTTGCATGGATACCAACAGGCAGAAGAGCCAGGGGTAGACCAAAGGAAACACTCAGAAGAACAATACTTAGAGAAATTAAAACAAACAATATTCATACTATTCAATAATTGCACAAAATAGCTTTGAACAGACAGAATTGGAGAGATATGACCTCTGCCCTATGCGCTAACTTCAGCGTAAAAGGAAAATGGATGAAGGAAAAAAATCTCCCTTGTGTTGCCGGGGCCCGAAAGGGGAGCAAAGATAAGCAACGCTGTTTACCTTCCACGGATGTCGTAAAAGGCGACTAAGGAGGTTATGGGATGGAGTTGGCTGACCCATCCAATATGGGGTCAATGACCCAAAGTCATGCTGAAGTCGGATGTGTCAGGCCGAAAGGCGCAGATATCGCAGCAATGCTGTAAACCATGACACTACGCATTCTGTTCTCCGGACTACATCCTGCTAATCTGCAGGAGTTTGAGAATGAACGCAGAAGAAGAAGAAGGATGAATGAAAGAATGAATATATATATATAGTGCACATTTTACTAAGGGTAAATAAGGCACGATTCTAGTACGATATGAAATTCATGTTCGTGCAATGGCTCTTCTGAAGCAATAATTCACGTGTCCTCATCATAACAACTGGCTGTAATAGCAATATCCATAGCTGTAGAAACAAACTAGTGTGTCATGTGATTTTTTTTTTCCAATTCATTGTTGTGTTGTTTTTTTAACAATATTTTGTTCAGAGTCCCTCAACCAGTATTTATAAAGAATAACATTGAAATGATGTGTTTTCGGTATCTTTGCCGACATTTAAAAAAAATCCTTGATAGGACGAAATCAGACACCATCTAGATGACAATAGAAAGCCTCTATTGGAGTACCCATAAGATGAATCTATTGTCATCCAAAGTGTGACAGTTTTTGTTAAAGTGTCAATCTTTCTTATTTGCACCTGCCCTCATGCTCACCGGATCTAAAATTATATTATTTTAGACATTCTTCAGCACAAATCATAGGTTCCCATATCATTATCATCATTGATATCCACAATATTATATTTGTAATATTATATGCGTTGTTTTTCGTTCTCATGAAGACAGTCGAAGCGTCGTCTGCCTTTGATTTTGTTGTTAGTAAGTCATTATTACTAATGATAAAAGTTTAATTTAACTAGTAGCGTTCATACTCGAATTTGATCTGTGTTACAGATGCCCACATATTTCTAGTTTGTTGGGTTATTCCTTACATTTTTGTCATTTACCTCTGTATTTCCTTTGTCCCTTGTTGAATTATGTCAAAAACAGTATGTTAAAAGTCTTAAAACTTTTTTTTGCAAAATAGTATGAAAAAATGCTGCATCTGTTATATATTAATGTATTGCTCAGAAACATGGACACTAAATAAACAATCAGAAGACATAAATGGTGCCTTTGAGATGTGGATATATAGAATAATAGGAAGAACATCATGGAAAGAGAAGAAAAAAACATAGAGGTTCTAATAACACTTAATATGAAGAAAGAATTATTAACAGAAATAAAGATCAGGCAAATAAAATAGTTTGGACACATTAAAAGACATGACACCTTGTTGAATACCTTACTTGAAGGTAAATTCGAAAGGAAGCAAGCAAGATGTAGGTAGAGATACAAGTGGAAGGGTAACATCACAAGATGGACAGCTTACAGTATAGAAGAATGCACCACCAAAACAAGAGACAAGTGATGTTGGGAATCTGTTGTAGCCAACCTTCGTTACGGAGACGGCACCAAACTGGTTAAAAAATGACGAAATATTGTTGACGTTATTTATGAACGCCTACTTACACATCAGCGTTACAAATTTAATAAACTCATAGCCATATATATTGTATTAATTATTGACTCATTTTACGCAGTCCAAACAAAATTACATTGTTAAGTGAAATAAAAATCTCTTACAAACCCTTACCATCAACTATTACATTGACTATTGTAGTTTCCAAATATTTTATCTGTAAAACTCAAATAAAATAACTCAGAGATTAAGGAACACACCAAATGTGTGCGCAAGTTAAAAAAGAAACTCACCTTTTTTGTACTGTCGACGACAGAAATGCAATTTTTACATCTACCGGTATGTGTATGGATACGGGGTGAGGAATAAAATTGAGAATCCCTTCCTTCCCAAACATCCCAAACCATAGTGCACCAGAAGTTTTATAAGTCACTTTTCAATTACGTTCATATGAGCATAGTCTAAAAGAACGGAATATTGGAATGTGCCCACTAGCACGTTTAGTGGGCACGTTTGAGCTAGAGTGTGAAAAAAACTGCCGCATTGCATGCAAAATCTTGGCCACCCTTGGTTTATAATGTCACAAAAATATTTTACTTAATGTGTAATCTGTTGAAGCTAAGATAAATCAGCTTCCTTCAATGCTGAACAATCCATATGACTCAACAACACACTACCAACAAATTAAACTGAAGTGTTTCCATTAACGTTTTGGCCATAAGTTGATAAAATCCTGGCCTATTTACTCTATACAAATCTTGCAAACATTTTTAAAGTCTTTTCACGATAAGGAAGCTCTTGTTTTTAGCAGCTTTAGAGGTTTCATTTTAGAGAAGATTTACATTTTACATTTAAATTACAGTGTAAAAAATTACAAATTATGAACATCCTTTTACAACCCGTTTTATATTGTAGTACTTAATGTCTGTTTGAATGACAACTTTAAACACTGAATAGAATCTTCAGAAGACGGATGTGTCCGGCCAATGGCGCAAATAAAACGGCGACACAACGTATTTCCATTCTCTGGACTATATATATCTTGCTTCAAATCTAGTAGCACCGTTGTCCTGTTACAAGAGATATTTAATGGGTGTTTGAGAATGAACGCTGAAGAAGAAGAATGAATAGAAGAAATATTTATTGTTTGTCTGGAAGTGAAAACTCGACGTACTGGATATAAGAACCATTTATTCTGTGTCTAAACATTAAAACTTTACAGTACTGGATATGAGAAGTATTTACTGTCTGCTTCCAAGAGTGAACACTCACAGCTCTAAGTGAGATAAGTATTTACTTTCTAAGAGTGAAAACTCACAGCTCTGAATGGGATTAGTATTTACTGTCTGTCTTTAAAAGTGAAAACTCACAGCTCTTGATGGGATAAGTATTTAATGTCTGTCTCTAAGAGTGAAAACTCACAGCTCTGAAACCTGTGGGTTGTCAGCGTGGAGATTACAAATCTCCACAACAAGCAGCGAAGGTAGAGACCGGACGATTCTCTAAAATGCTATACGATCGACCAACAATTCGCAGTAGCTAAGACAACAAACAACTAAGAAGAGTAAAAAAAAAAAAAAGCTAAGACAACAAACAACTAAGACGAGTTGTAAAAACGACGACCAGAGGAAGTACATTAGTTCGCTAAAGCGAACCGTTGAATGCAGACGCTAAAACTCTTAGCAATATATATATATATATAGATGCAACTATTTGGTTTCTTATTGATGTATATAATTGATTCCTTGATGTTGTGAACTAGTTGTTGTATCACATAATAAGCAAAATACGAGTAGAAGGCGATGGATGAGATACATCGCTTGTATCGTGTTGCTGTTTATAAGTACATTAACTGTCAGTGATCTTATGCCAGTGATTACATTAAATCACTGCATTCGCTGCGCATGCGGTTACGTCTGTGGGTCTCACCAATGGCTCACTAGACATACCAACCATGCAACAGAAAACCTTAGTAGATGACACGCCTTTATATTGAGGTTATCTTCTTATAGAAGCTTCATGGCATGTCATCTATGCAATCCCGTAGTCGCAACCTTCGATAACAGTTACCATGTTGTTGCGACAGGCCGACGTTGTGCTTGAACTAGTTACGTGCACGCCGTGGGTGGGCGGAGCAACAAAGACACCTGTCGCAAAGACCAGAGTTGTGCCCTGATGTCGACGTTTGTTTCGGCGACATTAGACTCGAATCACTATTGAGTCGGATGTTTCCTGGAACATAGGGCGGAGCACTTATGGGAATGCCCCACGTGCTGTGAGGTCAGTTTCTAATAAATAATCAAGAAGAATCAAGAAATTGCATTCGCTCCTGTCGACGTTTTGAATGATATCGGCCAAGCATTCAGAATGTATGAGGACAGGCTTCTAAAAATGTCTTCACGTGGAAAGAAAGAAAATGAAAAGAAATGAAAAGAAGCTTACTTTAAAAAATTCTTTACAAATCTGACAACAGGAAACTCTCAATACTGGGCATAAGAAATAAACAAGAACGAAAAGTTACAACGATTAGCTAAAACATAAATGATTACAGCCCTATGTGTCATCTATGGCCCAAAAAAGGACTACTACATATAATGCGATAATGCAACCCGGCAGATCTATTTATTGAAATAGACATTTACATTTTAAGAAATATTTGCAACTCTTTTAAATGAGAATGTTATAATAATGATTGTTTTGTACTTGCGGTGAGTAGTAACGAATTACCAGATGACATTTGTTACGTATACTTTATGCAATTTAATTAGATGTATATCCTTGTTTATGTGTGTCTGATGGCCGTATTGTGACTCTAAAGGTT
Source organism: Meghimatium bilineatum (assembly GCA_034231615.1). NCBI lineage: Eukaryota > Metazoa > Mollusca > Gastropoda > Stylommatophora > Philomycidae > Meghimatium > Meghimatium bilineatum. The sequence goes on from CM067298.1 coordinate 97,725,737, forward strand.
ATTGAACCGTTTGGGCACAGGGATGATTACTTTCATTGGTATTTGATCTACCCATAACTGTCTAGCTAGTCTTTGCTATTGAGCTGCTTCTTTTCTTCTTTTTTTTTCACAATGTTGCACCGTTTTTTAATTGCAGAGCGCCATGTAGCTATGTTTCACAAAGGTCTTCCCGTGTATCATGGTTTATATCAAAGGCTTTTGTGATACCTTTAGATGTCTTTGCAACGATTCTTTTGGCCGCCATGAGAACATATGCCATTCTGTGACACACCAGAGAGAAGTATCTCTGGAAGGCGATGATTTGGCATGAGTACCATTTAACCTGCTCAACGAATCTGATAGTCTCATCGTGAAAGCAGGAAACATGAAAAATATTTTTATCTCTTTTACTTGTATTTCGCCGAAACATTCGTACAAGAGAAAAGCACAAAATGGAAGTATCTTTGTCTATTGTTTGATCGGCAAGAAAACAGTATCCAGATGTACATTGGAATAAAAATCAACATTCAGAGAGCGATGGACAAACAGCACAAGAGTGGATGGGAAGCGAAAAAAGTCAACACTTATCACTTGCAACTACTTCAATCCAATGACTATTTCAGCAACGTGAAGTATCGGTACTAGATCCACAAGGAGGTGTGAACTGCTCGACATTTGCTTCTTTCGGTGGTCTTTCCACCTAATAATAAAAGTTACGTTTCCCCGGAGATTGTTCAAACTCTGCCGCGGGCTCGCATTTTAGGTTCACACGAGTTAATGGGATCAAAGAGGAAACGCCGTTAATAATAATAATACTAACTGGTGTTAGTCGTGAACAGAAGAAAGGAAAAATGTAGTTTTCATGTTGGTAATTAATATAAACTCGCTTGAAAGGAAATACCGTCTGGCAAATATCAAATACAAAATATATGTGCGATGTAATACAAAGTTTGTCACATAACATACGAGCTTTTACTATTTTGGATATGGAACCGAGCGAGTCATCAATTATATTCTTCCATTGCTACTTTAGCCTCTCTTACTTGGTTAAAAAAAAAAGTCAAAATTCAGTGTGCATAATGTTGTGGACACCATAAGAAGCATAGGAAATATAAAGCGTGATGCTGACTGAAGAGGTGATTATTAATCTTCGCAACACGACAAAGAGAACTTGAATGTCGAAACGTCGGCTTTGTTATGAGCTACCATCATGTTAATCATCATGTAATAGTCTCTTGCATGGACTGGAAACACGCCGAGAAATATCTCAACTTGATATTTATTACATTCCTTTTCCTATCGTCTACGATACCAGGAAATATGTATTTTCCTTTGATGACACATTGTCATTCTGGAAACTATTTTTATTGACAAGTAGCTTGCTATATACTTGTGAAATTGTAATACAACAATCTAATGAGGAACACTCATCCTTCCATATGTATGGAGCAGAGGCAAATATTTATAAAACCAAGTCTTCGGTGTCACAACATTCTCAATACTCGATGTTGAAGTCCAGTATAAGCTCTTTAAGGTTCACTTGTTTGAATGAAGAAGTGATGAAGGTGCGAATTGAATATATAGCTGATGGAAGCTACATATAACAGGTACAAAATAATGAAGTCACCTACACCAGGTACAGTTAATAAAGCCACGTATAGCCTGTATAGTTAATGAAGTCACATACGGCAGATGTAGTTAATAAAGCCACGTATAGCCGGTATAGTTAATGAAGTCACATACGGCAGATGTAGTTAATAAAATCATATATAGCAATATAGTTAATGAAGTCACATATAACAGGTATAGTCAATGAAGTCACAAATATCAGGTATAGTTAATGAAGTCACAAATAGCAGGTATAGTTAATTAAGTCATATATACCAGGTATAGTTAATGAAGTCACAAATAGCAGGTATAGTTAATGAAGTCATATATACCAGGTATAGTTAATGAAGTCACGTATGGCAGGTATAGTTAGTGAAGTTACATATGGCAGGTATTGTTAATAAAGTCACATATGTCGTGTCATGTGACGTATTCTCTCCAGAACATTGTCTTCCCAATGAACCTCTCTCTGTCTTGGGCCTTGCGGCTTGCATTTTCCAACGATGTATTCATGTTATCTTTAATGTCGCCTTCTTGGTCTGCCCTTTCTCCTCCCGTGTTCTCTGCACTCCATTATTTGTCTTTCTAAACAGTTGTGTCTCTTTATATGACCAACAGATGTTGTTTTCTTTTTACTATTATATTTAGTAACCAACACTCTGGCATCTTCAATGTGTTTATAATATCTGAGTTTCTCTTCTGTTTTCCTTCCATGATATTCTAAGTATCTTTCTGTAGCATTTTTATCTAAAAGGCGTTGATCTTCTTTGCCGCTGTATTACTTAGGGTCCACGTTTCACAGTCGTATGTTGCAACCGGAAAAATATAAGTTCTTAGCATTAGCAGTTTCGTTTCTATTCTTTTGTTTTTCATATGTTTTTCAAACGTGTTATTTAACAATATGCCATTGTCAATTTCTTCCTTATTTCTGCCATGTAGTCCACTGCACCGATGATGTATGCACCTAAGTATTCAAATTTATCCATGCACGTTATCTCGGTATTGTCTATTCTGATTTTTGACTGTTGTGTTGTTAAAACTGTTGACATGATGTTTTTTGCGATTTTAAATATAAGTTTTGTGATTTGCTGTATATCTTTGTGTTCTAGATTAGTTGTTTCAATACCTTTATATCATTTGAAAGAAGCACAGCGGAGTCTACGTAGCGTAGTCCAGGAATTCCAATGTTTAAAGCGTGGTAGTCAGCAATGTGTACGTCTTATCTCGCATTCCTCATTATATTTTCTGCGTAGATGTTGAACAGGTATGGGGAGAATGTGCATCCCTGCCTTACTTCACTCTGTACCTCAAACCACTCTGAGAGATCGCCCTCGAACTTCACTGCAGCCTTTTGATCTTGGTAAAGTTCTTCTATTAGATGAATCAGATGTCTTGGGAAACACATGTTGCTCATTATCTCTCATAGTTTCTGGTCATGGACGCAGTCAAACGCTTTCGAGTAATCTATGAAGCACTGGTGCAGGTCCGTTGAGAATTCCCTACTACTTTTCTTTGATAAGCCTCATGTTAAGAATGTGATCTCTTGTTCCTCTGCCCGGTCTGAATCCGTCCTGTGTTTTGCGGTAATTTGAGCAAATCTGAAGGTCACCTTTTTTGGGGGGAGGGGGATATATAATGATTTTTTTTTCAATTCTTCCAGCCATGCGCTGCTTTTCCATATTTTGCAGCAGAGTTTGCAGTAAATCTTGATTCCGGCCTCGTCCCCTGTGTTTATCATTTCTATTGTTGGTTGGTGATCCAACATCGGTGATCCAGCAGTCCATGGGCTCATGCCCTTTGATCCAATCCCATTGAAATGGCATATTGCTGGAAAGTCTGTGGATTTTCGGCTCACCACGGGCTAGAGCCAGATAATAACTATCACACCACCAGGAAGGTAGGTTTCAACCTATGCACTGCTCCAAGCCACTGCAGCCAACATATGGTTCACTGTGCTTATTCCCCGCCACCAATTGACTACTGGTTATGCCGAACTTCTTTACAGCTCCAGGCATGCAACCAAATGTTCAAGTCAAAAGGATTGTCACGTCCTGAGTCACTGTGCCTCTATGATGGGACTTAGCCATACGAAAAAAAGTGCTGTCGGTTTCCTCCTCCCTAGTGCTGCGCAGTACATCTCTGGCTCCCTCCCAACCGCACAGGGTGCATACACATATACAAATATTAAAATACATTGCAACAATAAAACAAAAACACGAGAAGAATAACTGTATAGATGACGTGCCATGAAGCTTATATAAGAAAATAACCTTGCTATAACGGCATGACATCTACTAAGGTTTTGTGTTGCATGGGTGATTTATCTAATGGGCCATTGGTGGGTCACACAGGCGCAACCGGCATGCGTATTTCTGTTGTTAAACCATATAGTCACACATACAAGGTACAATTAATGAAGTCATATATAGTAGGTACAATTTAATCACATATAGCAGATACACTCAAGGAAGTCATATATAGTAGGTACAATTTAATCACATATATCAGGTACACTTAATTAAGTCATATATAGTATGTTAGCAGGTAGGTAGGTAGGTTAATGAGTTTCCCTCTCTTTTGGAGAGGCGTGGCCCTTTCAACCAGCGGACAAAATCCAATTAGGTTATATCAGGACACACTACCATAAAATATTAGAGGTAACAAAGACCCCATTGATTCTGGTAGCATATAGCAGGTACACTTAATGAAGCCATATATAGCAGATAGAAGTAATGAAGTCACATGTGTTAGGTAAACTGGAGGCAGTCGTTAGGTAAACTGGAGGCAGTCGAGGATGACAGACACAGTTAATGGGAGCGACGGGTAGCAGATAGGGCTGATAAACACCACGAACAACACGCATAATTCAAAACAAGAAATGACTGGTTAGTACAATTAGCGAAGTGATAGATAGCAGGCACAACTGATGAAGTGATAGATAGCATGCACAATTGATGGTAGCATGGGAGAGCAGAAAGAGGTCACTGATAAAAGATATAGCTGATTGATACCAAAGATATAACGTTTGATTGATGGTAAAGACGATTGATCATGACACATTACACAATGTAAATTTTTTTTTTAAATGACTATGAACATTGGTACACGGAGCAACGCAGAACCAAATCGCAGACGTTCAGTTAGGCAACACGCTTGACAAGGCATACCTTAAATTAACGACGTGTGAAACCACTGTTTCCACTCCTGGGTATATTTTCCCAAGCTTTAGTCTTTTTCATCTGGGGATCTTTTTGCTGGGGATCACATCTAAGCGTCTTAATTGTTTTCCTCAAGTATCTGGGAATTTTTGTCAAGTTGTATTTTTTTAAATGAGAACTCCAGTTCGTCAAAAATGTATTATTTGTTGGAAACTGTTTCACTGTCATAGCTGAGCATAATATGGTGTGTTAGGTGGTTACATCCGCCCTAAACTGAATCTCTGGGACTTCATATACTAAAGTAGTTATTGTGTAATTCGCAGTCCATGTTTCGAAATATTCAATATTGGTCGGTATCGATATGAATGTGTGGTATCGATATAAATGTGTGGCATCTAAGGGGTTGTCCATAAATTACGTCAACAATATTTTGGCAACTGTAGACCCCACCTACCCTTTATTTTGTCAACAACTGTCAAGAAATTCCCCTCTTTGAATAATTATGTTACCACCCCCTCCCCGCTCCTACCCAATACAGAAAAGATTTGCAGGAACGTGGTGACGAAATAAAATGACATTGCTACAGAATTGTTTCACATTTTTGAAAAAAAAAGTTTTAAATTCAATCTATTTAAATTGTGCATAAAAAAGATTGTTGACATCCCCTTTTATCAAACACCTTCCACTATGTCAGCAACTGTCAAATTTTAATATGTTTAATGCTATGTTTAAGGCCTTTAACAGAGTCCAACATGAAAAATTCAATAATTGTCTTCAGGAAATAGGCATGGATGGAATAGATTTACATCAGACTATTGTAAATATATATTAGGAACAGACTGCATCAATAAGGTGTGAAAACAGATACTCACATTACATAGAAATAAGAAGAGGGGTAAGATAAGAATGCATGTTATCACTAAGAATGTATTTTAAAATATAGAAGAAATGCCATGACTCAAGATCAATGGGAAAATAATAAACAGCCTTTGATATGCAGATAATACGGTTCTTTTAGCAGAAAGTGAACATGAACTACAAAAATTAATAGATCAAGTCAATAAATCAAGTAATGAATATGGAGTGGATATAAATAACCAAAAAAACAAATACCATGATAATCAACAAAGACACAGAAGAACAAGAGCTAAACATAAACATACATGGAGAGAAACTACAACAGGTAAAACATAAAATATCTTGGACACATAGTAACAAATGACGGCACATGTGAAACAGAAGTTTCACAGTTAGACAGAAGGAGAACATGAATGGCTAAAAGTACCTTCAATGACATTAAGGAAAATAATAACATCTAAGCACATTACAAACAAGTAAAAAATGAGAACTATAAAATGCTACATCTATTCTATATTAATGCATGGCTCAGAAACATGGACACTAAATAAACAATTAGAAGACATCATTTATGCCTTTGAGATGTGGGTATATAGAAGTATAGGGAGAAAATCATGGAAAGAGAAGAAAACAAATAAAGAGGTTCTGAAACACTTAATATGAAGAAAGAATTATTAAGAGAAATAAATGTTAGGCAAGTAAAATATTTCGGACACATTAAAAGGCATGACACCTTATTAAAGACCTTACTTGAGGGTAAAGTCAAAGGGAAGCGAACACGAGATAGACAGAGATACAATTGGGAGAGTAACATCACAAGATGGACAGGTTTTAGTCTAGCAGAGTGCACCACCAAAAGAAGAGACAGGGGATGTTGGAGATTTGTTGCAGCCAACCTTCACTGCGGAGACGATACTTGATGATGATGAATGCTCTTGTAAGAAATCGGACACTGACAAAGTTAGTCATATAACTAAAAATTTGTTATTACGAGTAACATTGTAAACTTGCATGGTTTGAACATCTATGCCGTCATGATTCCATCTCAAAAGGGGTACTTCTTCTTCTTCTGCGTTCGTTCTCAAGCACCTGCAGATTATCAGGATGTAGTTCAGGGAGGAAATTTCATTTGTCATAGTTTGAAAAATTAGCAACGATATCTGCGTTTCTCGGTCTGACACATCCCACTTCAGTATTGCTTCCAGTTCACTTTGATAATATATGGAATGTGGCATAGAACCACTACCCAATGCCCTTCGTAGTCGCGTCGCACGACATGCATGGAAGGAAACAGTATCGTCAATTTTGAAAACGGATGTACTGGGTCGGAAGGCGCAAAATAACGCATCTCTGCTGTGAAACCAGCAGCACAAAATACTTCATGCTCTCTGGCGGAAATCACACGAACCTTTGTGTTCATAATCAGAGAACGAAAGCAGAAGAAAAAGATAAAGAAAAACAGTAGTGTCATTCTATGCTTCTCTTTTGAGCTCGGGCAATACACAGGCGGAAACTCTCCCTCCTCCAAAAATAAACACGATACTACAGGGAACAGATGAGTGTAGAAGAAGCAGAGGAAGACAATGAGAATCATGAACAAACAACATCGAGGGTTGGGCAGGTCCAAATTTTCGATACTTTTATCCATCTTCGTAGATAGAAATCACTGGATAACTCATTAATACATCCAATACGATACCCACCTCTACGATCCTTGTGGGTCATGGGTTTATATGAATATGGATAGTATACATATATAAGCTCAGCTTTTTGGTCACATGAATAAGATATATTTTTAATGATGAGACTCCGCTGAAGACAGATGTGTCGGGCCATTGGCGCAAAGAAAACGGCGACACAACGTATTTTCATTCTCTGGACTACATCCTGCTGGAAATCTAGTAGGGCCATGGTTCTGCTGTAAGGAGATCCAGCGGGAGTTTGAGAATGAACACCGAAGAAGAAGAAGAAATGATGAGTGGTAACTATGTTCGGAATTCGGAAAGTAAATAATTGTTGCGCCACTAACTAGCTGGAATATGATATGGTTACTTCACGGCCTCTCTATAGCGTATATAATATATATATATATATATATAGAATAATTTGTTCTAGATACATTATGTGGTTAGTCTCTAGTTTATGTGTGCTTGTGGGAGGATAACTAAGCAGGGTGCGTCTTATCTATTAAGTAAATGACACAGCATGTGGACGCAAGATTCAGAAGCTTGTCATTCCATACATTTTTCATAAATCACAGTTTGTTTGATTCATATCTTTTTCCACCCTAAACTGTCACCATTTTCTAACTACCCGCAGACGCCAATGACGGAAGAGGATGAATACATATTTACATCTCAATGGTTTTATGTTTTTCTTTTTAATGAATAGAGATCAGAAATGAAATGATAAGAAAAAAAGGTAATGACAGGTTGTATATGGTTGTTGTACAACAAATGTTGTAGTTTATGACAACAGGTTGACTGTGAACGTTTAGCGATGGCATTCCACAAACGACACGCATAGTGTGTTGTGACAGTGTTTTTTGCATTAATTCAAGTATAAGGCTAGGAAAAATGGAACGAAATAAAATCAGGAATAGATCGTGACATAAGACCTGTTGGCGAATGGGAAAATAGCCTTCTAAAATGACTAATCTGACTTTTCTTGTGCTATGCATTGGCTGTCGACACATAAGTATAATAATAGTGACCAATGAAAACCACGGAAAAAATCAAATGAGTCCTTTTAGAAGATGTTTTCCCATTAACCTATAGGACATATTACCGACGGTCTCCATATGTGGTCCACAAATACCCAATCCTGAGATGCGGAAGTCAGTCTTCGACAATGAGATACAAGCAATAAAGCAAGGGGGGGGGGATATAGTCCACGAATATATTTTGAATAAGAATGTTAAGTATTAAAAGGACATACATTTTTAATTGTCATGTGTGACAGTTAAAGAATTTTGGTGTGTCATATGACGTATTCTCTCCAGAACTTTGTTTTCCCAATTAACTTCCTGAACCTTTCTCTGTTTTGGGCAATGCGACTTATTTTCCAACGACATATTCATGTTATCTTTAATGTCGTCAGTCCATCGTGTAAGTGTTGGTTACTAAACACAATAGCGAAAAAGAAAAATGTCTAGGCATATAAAGAGACACAACTGTTCAGAAGGACAATAGTGGTTGTGTGGATGTGCTCAAAAAGGCTATCTTGAACAAGGACACATCTAACAAACATATGCAGCAGACCAATGGTTCTCATTAGGCAACGGCTGATATGCAGTAAGGAAAATATAAATATGGATATCTGGAGGTTAGGACCAAATCTTATTTGTGAACGTAAAAGGTTCTCTCTTTAACTTTTGTAAAATATATACTGTATAGTTCCTCTATACTAGAAGCAGTACCCAACGTTGCTCGGGTGAAAATTAAACAAAGGAGTAATAATTTGTTGATATTCCAACCTTTCAGAAATCGCCTAGGGAAAAAAAAATCCATTAAGACCTACAGAATAGAATATCATTATATTATTTCCTACATTTTAGATCTATTTTATTTGTTTATATTTGTGTGACCTTTGTGCAGCGGTCAGAGATAAAAGGTTAACCTAGATTATCAATGGTCAGCTTTACCGAGCCACATCAGATCTTGTAAGATTAGTGTTAATGCCAGTGTTCCCCAGGCGAGAATAAAACAAGAAAACAAAAAAGAAATATGAAATAGATTATAAAATTTTTATTATAATGTAACGATGATTTTTATTTGTTTCAGTATCTAAATCATCATCATCAAGTGCCGTTTCCGCAACGAAGGTTGGCTGCAACAGACCATCTTGTTTTGGCGGTGCACTCTATTAGACTGTGGCCTGTTCATCTTGTAATATTACTCTGCCATTTGTATCTCTGTATACCTCTTGCTCGCGGAAATACAGAGCTTATATATATATATATATATATATATATATATATATATATATATATATATATATATATATATATATATATATACACAGAGAGAGAGAGAGAGAGAGAGAGAGAGAGAAAGAAATTGTGCTAGAGAAAGTTAGAGCTGTCAACTAGTTTGGGAGCAATATCTAATAATAATAATATATAATCTTATAAATAATACTTCATATTCTTCGTTCGTTCTCAAATTCCTCCAGATTAGCAGGATGTAGTCCAGAGAACGGAGTGCATTGTGTGATGGTTTACAACTTTGTTATGATATCTGCGCTTTTCGTCCTGACACATCCGACTTCAACATGGCTTTGTGTCTTGTTGACCCTATTTGGGACTGAATAGGACAACCAACTCCTGCCATAATCTCCTCATCTGCTTCTTACGACATGCACGGAAGGTAAACAGTAGTGCCATTCTCTGCTCCGCATTCGGTCCCAGGCAACATGAGGGCTTTACAGTGATACAAGCAAAGAGATATCAACCCGATTAACTCTAGCAGCAGGGCCATTTAATAAGCTTTGAAATATATGACGCTCACACAAATTTAAATATTGTCTAATGTCTTTTTTTCCAGATGAAGGATGGTTGGCCGTATCCCCACTTTCCGTTAAGTGAAGAGGTGGGAGTCTAAGTTGTCGTTCCAAAGCTAGATGTGTCACTTTGGCTCCGTTGTCCATGCTTGCTGAAAACTGAATTGATGTTACTATCCATCGTATTTTTAGTCTACCTTTGGCTCTATATACGGATATTTATGTGTTATATGCTCTTATTGGTATTTGGTTTGGATTCATTCTCACAATGTGACCGAGCTATTTTGCTTGCTGTCTTTAAATATACCCAATACATGATATTATACTCTATTCCCAATTTCCTATTTTATCTAATAACCATTGCAGCTTTTCTCAAACACTTTATTTTATATGTAACAATTTACTCATCTGCGAGACTATTCAAGATCATATTAGACATTCGTAAGAGTGTTATAAAAAGTGTAGGAATTATTTGTCTTATTCTTTCCTTCTTGATCTTCTGGTGGAGAAATAATGGTCAACGCTGGTAAGTCACTGTGTTTGCTTTCTAACATCTTGTTTCTATTTACCTGTCCAATCTTACATTTTCGGAAAAAATGCTGTCGAGAAATTAAAATTCTTAGTCTTGTTTCACTTTGGTGTTATGTCTTGTTGCACATGTATCAGATACGTTTTCAGGGTGGGGACTTTACCCAAGAAAATATCATTTGATCCCTCCTTTTTATGAAAAATTTGATGTCATTTGTTGCGAAAATCAAGAAAAAGACGTTTAACTAAACATTTAGTCAAATTCCTAGTACTAATATCATGTTCTGGTTTATTAAAAGGGGCGGGGTTCGTGGTTGTTATATCCATTGGTGTTGTAGACTTGTTATTTTTTACTTCTGCTTTCGTACTTAATTTTCACTTTGTACTTTTTACATGCTGTTAGCAAGAATTTAACAATTTACAAAACGTAGACTGATAAATGCGTGAGTACCAACTTATTTATTATTCTACGTGAGGAACAGAATTTTTTTTTTTTTAAACCAATATATTATCGGGGAACTTCCTGGCGCAGTGTTAAACAATTCGCTTTGTACTCAAGAGATCATGGATTCAAATATTGCTCACGACATATTGTTAGTGGAATTTTTTAAATCCCGGGGATTTGAATCACGTCTCGCAAAAGACGGATGTGTCGGACCATTGGCGAAAATAAAACAGCGACAAAATGCATTCCTTCTCTGGACTACATCCTGATGGAAATCTACTAGTCCTGCTACAAAAGAGATCCAACGGGAGTTTGAGAATGAACGCTGAAGAAGAAGAAGAATCACGTGAAGCTACGTGCTATGAGTAGTACTATCGGCAGACGGCTAGCCGCTTCGTTGGAAGGAACATAGTACATGTTGGGTAACTCGATTACGCTATGAAGACAATCCTCTACACATTTTGAGGGTTTTTTTTGTTTGAGTCCTTGTATTATCCTTTTGTGTTACTTGTCTTTATATAACGTCAACATTCTACCTTCACGTATATCTATGATTTTGTGTTACTTGTATTTATAACGTAAACATTCTACCTATGGATAGTAGGTTTTTTTCTTGACAGATAGCCTATTGAACTAGTTTAATAAGTCCAACTACCTCGAGGTTCGACGCATAGAGAAGTCGTAGCGTCTACACTATAATGGCAGTGATGTTAGACATATACATGAGACCAGAAAATTTAACAATAGTTTAAAAGCAATTTTCTGTACACGATATGTTTCTCTTATGTTGTGGATATTTTTGAAAAATATTCTACGTAATATACTGTGCACCAGGTTGATTATATGAACATACAAAGACATTTAGGCGGCTATTTCAGTGTGTCATCTGACAAACAAAACAGGAATACGACGGAATGATGAATCGTTCGCGAGAACAAGGATGCCAGCAGTTTACTCATTTCCTCTCAGGCATCTGTTAAAATCATTATAACTCTTACGATGTAGCGAGCATTAGTCAGTCAAAATGCCTCAAGGGTTATTATTGATTTTTCTGTTTAAAGACTAGATGAGTAATTAAATCACTGACAGCGTGGCTTAAGGCTGTGAGAAAATTACTTTCAAGACATTTTTAATATCACAGGAAACTGATGTTGATATAAGCAGGGAAGATATGACGTGTCATGTGAACAGGTTTCATACAATGCTGTGGGAAAAAAGCACAACTAATGAAATTGTTAAATAAAAGTTGTTCATGTTTTAATCTATAATTGTACACAAAAAACTCTGACATTTTAGTTCAACTAGGACATTTGTTGGAAAGCCAACAGTTCCTATGTTGACCCAGCCCAAGGAAATGAGCACCAGATTGAAAAATTAAATAAAATATATATGATACTCAATAGATTATCCTTAGGGAATGGAAACCAAAACTGCAGCATCATATTCCCCAATATGTTTGAATAACGCGAGAAGTTAGTACTTCATTAGACTAAACGCTAGCATAGTACATATAATGTGTAGTTCAGGTTAAATGGGCATTCTGATATACCGTCAGAGCTATGGTGTAAGTCTTCTAGCACTATCAGCTCGTTTACAAGGAGTAAGTACATGTCAGATTGCTATGAGCGAAAAAAAAAGATTTCATCACATTTTCAAGTTTATTCTAACATTCCAACTGAAAATTTCTAGTTCTCTATATTTTTTTCTATCATTCCTTCATTTTTTTCACCTTTCCCACAGTGTTCTCATGGAATATATCATGGATAGATATAAAAACCAACAAAGAAACGTTACGAACAGTAATGGTATAATAGGAACCTCCTGGACAACAGCGTAACAAGAAACCATATTTTTGGGCTTTAGGAAGAGAAAGCATAGAAGCATTAGTAATTAAAGACATTGCATGGTATCTGACAACATGGAAAAGAGAAGCCCACGACTACGATGAATAAGAGACACATCAGAGTGCTTAACATGTCCACGGCTGCAGCAGATAAACTCTTATTGAATCAAACAGACACCACCGAGTGTTTAACATGTGCATGGATGCAGCAGATAAACTCTTATTGAATCAAACAGACACCACAGAGTGTTTAACATGTGCATGGATGCAGCAGATAAACTCTTATTGAATCAAAGAGACACCACAGAGTGTTTAACATGTCCATAGCTGCAGCAGATACACTCTTCCTGAATCGTTTGGAGTATTCGTCAAGAAAACTACGTTCTGGATATGTCATCTGAATAACAATAATACCAGTTATCTGTTATCCTGAATATTTCATATATTTCTTACGCACACATTTGTCTTATGCTCTCTATTGGAGATTCGTATAATTCGTCTTAACACTTGTGTTAGAAAGCCTGTAATCGTCTCTCCATGTCTGCAGTGAGTGTTCAAATCTCACAACCATACAACACAACTCAAAACACTAGTTAGCTATACCGTTTTATTTCACTCTAACACTGATGTTGCTTTTCCAAATCAACGTTAGCATTGACATAGATGCTAAAGCTATTTCTAGCCTTATTTATAATTATTATTTGCATTTTCCATCGCTATTTCTTAAAGATATTTCTCTTTTCTGTGTTGATTTCCATTCCGTACTTGCTGGCATCTTTTTCCAACTTTGCTGTTAACTTAAAACAAGGATACATATTTATCAAACATGCGTGCTGAGTACACAATACTACGGATCCAAGACTTGGACTATCTACACAAACATGACATCTGTCATCTAAAATGTCTCCGCAAAATCTTGAACAACAAATAGCACGACAAAATTACAAACATGGAAGTGTTATACCGCACTCAGCTACCATCTGCAATGGGAACAATTAATAGAAATAGATTTCGTTGGCTGTGTTACGTCCGCAGAATGCCCGCGAACAAGGAGCTGGCAATGCTGTAAACTGCCGCATCCCAAAAACAAGTACTATTCGAAGAACTGTCTGAAGGCCAGCGAGTCACGGTAGACCAATGCTGAGGTATAAAGACATCTATAAATTCTAAATTAAAGAAATCTGGGAAACACGGATGAAACTTGGGCTGTCTGAAGGGATAATCTGCGTGCGGGAGCAGCATTGTTCAGAACTAATATGTTTAAAGATATGAAAAGGAAGAAAAAAAGGAAGACGCAAACAAAAATGTTCTGTTGCTGTGACATGATCGCCTGAAAAGTCCCAATTCCTCAGAAAATGTTCAAAGGATTGTTTCTTCTTTTTTGCGTAAAGAACATCTGCAAGATGAAAAAGGAAAATTGTACTTACTGCGCAAAACTAAAATCCAACAGGTAGATCCAGGAGAAAGGTAACTTAGTTTTGCTAACACTAGATAACACACACAATGACACACACAAGTCAACGTTTCGACCAAAAGGCCTTTGTTAAGACAGACAATAAACTTGTGTGTGTCATTGTGTGTGTTATCTAGTGTTAGCAGAACTAAGTTACCTTTTTCCTGGATCTACCTGCAAGATGAAAAAGGCCATACAAGACTTACTAGCTAGGGCAGTTGTTCTGATGAGTCCATGCAAAATTGTATATGCCTCATCAGTACAACAAGGAGCTGGTAATGCTGTAAATCGTGACAAAATGCATTCCGTTCTTCGGACTACATCCAGCCAATCAACAAAGGTTTTAGAACGAACGAATGTGAAAGAAGTTGAATATGATAAAAAATAATTCCCCTTCGAATTCAGGATGTGAGTATACAGAAGCTCAATAGAAATTTTGAAGAGAAATCACAAAGGATACAACTAGACCAGAATTTGGTTATCTTTTTAATTTGAGTTTTGCACGAATGCCAGAACAAATCTCCTGTTTTGATAACGAACAAAACAAGAGAAATATAACAAAACACTTTGAATGGGGGGAAAACGCAAATTAAAGACACTAGCTGTGAAGAATTGAATTCATGAACTAGAAGTTGCAATGCTTCACACGTATTCGCGATTAACGATCAACAAAACGGCTATTGTTCAAAGGTTGTGAACTATCTCTTTGGGGTTTGAAAAAAAGTTAGATTTTTAATGAATCACCTCCCGGTCGACAAAGTCCACAGGTAGATGTGTCTGATGTGATTTCTAAACCACATAGAGGACACAATGTTGCCAGCAGGTGTTCGAAGTCGCAGTCAAACACTACATACAAGTCTGCACGTCAAGTCCAAACACTACAAACAGTCCACACATCAAGTCTTTTCTAATCGCTCTGGTAGAACTATTTAAACTATATTTCAAACTAGAATTAATAATACGAAAGGGTGAAGTCAAACACGATTATTCTGATTCTAAAATCAATACGAAATTTATTTCGGGCGAGACAAGTCAGCAGGTGAGGATGTGGACTGTTACAACAATATCAAAGCTTCTACTAGGTACACTGCATAGTTAGTAGTCATAAAACATGTCCAAAATTTACTTTGTCGATAAGTAGGATTCAGATATTTATTTGTAAAAAAAATCTTTCATTGAACATGAAAAGTTCCATATCACGATAACTGAGATACATAATATTGAACACTGATTCCGATTTTGCAGGAAAAAACATCAGAACTGCTGATTTTACCAATATGGTAAACAGAGACAACACAACACCTGTGGAATGAATCTTGAGTTTCAATTCAAAATAAATCTACCACCAAAATAATAAAAAAATCCATGTATTGCAAGAATATGATAGATTTAGATATACTTGGCAATGGATCAACCAACAACTGATAACACACAAGGACAAGTAGGCACTCCTTTTGGGTCAGCGGGCCAGATAAAAATTTCTTAAGTGGCATATGCCATACTTTTTTTTAACGTCCCTTTGAGCTCCAAATAGTGCAAATAGCACTGTAAATCAGTATATATTGCCTTATTCTTCTTGACAGACGGTCTAAAGTAAGTTTGATTTAGTGGGAGTTGAAGTGGTACGAGCAGAGCAGTATTTCTCATGGCTAAATCTGCCGATCCATGAGCTTTTTTGGTCTGTCACAGAAGACGCATGGGAATGTCACTTCACTGGATTTCTGTTCCTTACGCCCCCCCCCCCATCTTCGTTCTTCAGCTCTGCTCGTTATTCAATTCTCAAATGTTCTAGCACCATTATGTAGGCCAGTTCTCCGTGTCTGCCGACTTCCGCCAGGTTTTTCAAGTTTTCGGGCTTGATGATCAAGACATTAATTGATTTTTTGCAGGACTTTGCACCATAGTCTGCCTCTTTTCCTTGCGCCAATGAGAGCTTTCCATATATAGCGGTTGTTTGGGATGCAGCTGTGACTACTCTGAATGTGGCCAAGTCACTTGAGTCCTCTTTGTCCACGTGGGGACATTATTGTTGAAATTTTGGTCATTTAGAGAGACACGGTGTTAGTAACTTAGTCTAGCAACCTGATATTCAGAATTTTACGGAGACAGCTTAAGGAGACGCTATTCAGTCATTGTTCTTGCCTCGAGTAAGATGTCTATGTTTCAGATCCGCAGAGAATGATATTGAGGGTGCATGTTTTGCAAGCCCGTAGATACGGGGTTGGAGATTGAGGGTTCATTCCCACCCTAAAGCAAATCAGAACATTATTATTAGTACTAGGAATGTAGCCAAGTGGATCAAACCCATTCATAGGCAATTTGTAGCAAAAATATCATTACATTTTTCATCAAAAATAGGGAAATTACACACGAACACGGGAGAATTACCTTTTTGATGTAAAACTCCCTTCTCGTTGAAAACACATCTACGGCCCTGATATCTGGTATATCAGAGAGGAGCTCTGTTGTTATCGTCAACTTTGTATTGTTTCATGTTCTTTTTGATAGTTTACCAAACGTGGTAGTTGCAATTGCTATTCGGGTACTTATTTCTACGTCGATATTGCGGTGGCCTTGAAACTCAGATAGTTATAGTTCTGTATCAATTCAACTTCACATTGTTCAGTGTGATGGTCGGTGATGTGGGAGCGTTTTGGCAGAGGATCACCATTTTCTTGATGTTTATTGATGTTGAGAACAGGTCGCAGGCCATCACCAATTCATTAATATGTTCTACGCGAATAATTTAATTATGAGAAACTAAAGCTGCATTATCGGTGTACACTACGGATCCGAAGCCTGGACTATCTACACAAAAATTAGAGGATACTTAACATCTGTCATCTACAATCTCTCCGCAAGTTAAATCTACATGGAGCCTGAAATTTCATGGAAATGAGTGTCACCCTCATATAGAGGTGAAACGAGTTTACGATTGAGTGACCGCTTCTGTATGCATCTGCATGCCATAAAACACAGAGAACCTACCCCTGTCGCCATTCATTTCAGTGGTGATGGTCATTCAGTGGTGATTGATACACCTTTGTTGAGAACAGAGTTTACTAATATTTGAAGCAAAAAACGAAAGTCAATGGACACACTAAAATAATGGCTACAGAGCGGCTCTGCGAATGATAGCTACAGAGTGGATGTAGCTATCGACACAAAATATACACAAAATGGCCAATGAAATTCAGGGAAAAGTCAAACGTGTTAATTTAGATATTGATTCTCTATGAATCCAAAGGATTGTATAATTGACGAGATTACACGATTACAGTCAAGACTAGTGAAGAGATTTATGCTGCCCTACAAGGAGGGCCACAAGTTATTGCAGTTGATTGATTGATCAGTATTTGATCAATAACAAATTCGAAAAACAATCAATCTTATAAACATGTATTTTTGTGAAATGACTACAAAACTACAATCATTTTGTTATTATTATTGATTTAATAACCATAAAGTAGATCGTTCGAGGGGCAGTCAGAAAGTAATAACACACATCGATTTTCTCAGGAACTGTTCAATCAAACGATGTGAAATGAATACACAATATACATGTATATGCCATATAACCATTTATGTTATTCAATGTAATCCCTATCAACTAGCACGGATTTATGCATCAGCAGAACAAGTGTATGTATTCCTTGCTCGGACCAGATTATGTTTTAATCCTGTAGTCATTTCTTTGTTGCATGAATAATTTCTCCATCATCTGCAAACCTTTTCCCATGAAGTACATCTTTAAGTGGACCAAACTGATGAACATCTGAGGACACCAACTCGGGATTATAGGGTGGATGGGGTAGAACTGTCCACCCAAATTTGGTGATTGCTTTCTGTGTTTTCAGACTTGTGTGCGTATATTGTCGTGAAGGAGAAGCAGGTTTGCTGGATTCTTGTACAGTCCAACAGCTGCAAAATGTCATGCTTCTATCTTCAGTATTAGGTGAGAAAACCAATTTGGTGCATTACTTTCTGAATGATCCGCGTACGTTAACACATCTTTCATTAAATATTGTGTGATTCCTAAACCAATTAAATTATCACTCCTCATGCAACCAGATATTCACTAACCTGTACATAAGCCCATGTTAGGAAGCCGCGTAGCGCAGTGGATAGCGCACTAGCTTCGCATATGAGTTCATTCACCTGTTGATGCGGAAATGTGTTTTTTTCATATCGCAACGGCTCCGGAGATTATGCACCATCTTATGCACTCTTAGCTGGGTACCTGATAAATCAGGGAAGTATAGCCTGCGAGGGATATGAGATAGCTACCACCCTCATATAATAGAGCCACTGAAATGTGAGATCGAGAACAACTCACACCACTACAGCGTCAATAAATGCTAAAAGTTCGCTTTACTGAGCCCAGTCTGAGACTCACTGATGCCGTGTACATAAATGATGTGAAGAGTGGAGCGTTTATTGTGTCTGTGGTGTATACAATGCCTTTCATTAAATTTTCAAAGCTTGCGCCACACTATTACTGAATTAAAGACATTTTAATTTGACCCAACACTGGATATAGAACATTCCTGAAGGGTACAATCAAATTACTTTTTAATTTTAACGAAACTATTTAAAAACAACGTCCCAGTGAACATTTTCATCCACTCATTATTTAATGGCGTAGGAGTTATTAATTGATGACTTTTCTTCTCCGCTGGAAGTTTCAAATGCTAGTTGCAGAATGACAGAAAAGCAAACATCCATACATTCAGAATCAAGATTTTCTCTGCTTATTTTCTAGTAATTTGGTGTAACCGATTGGTATAATTACAGTTTTACCATACGTAGGTGGTCAACTTATAGAACCAGGCTTACTATACGGGCTATCTTAAGACACAATCTGCCAAAGTAGCAGGCTTGGATCCAACCGAAGGTAAATGTGCATCCGGACCGTTCGTAAACAATGGCAGCCTACTGAATGTATCCATAGAGCTTAGGAAATAGTTAGAGCCAAAGAATACTGTTGATCGGTACATACCGTATATGATATGCTAGCAACTTGACTGAGTAGTAAGAGAAGATCTACACAAATAATGAGATAATGAGTAGATAGAGGAGAATTACACAAATAAGTTAATGAGTAGATAGAGAAGATCTACACAAATAAGTTAATGAGTAGATAGAGATTTACACAAATAAGTTAATTAGGAACATAATAATGGGCGTCTGTGACTATATCTATAGCGACGCATGACAGGGGGAAAAAAAGTCAAGAATGCGTGTCCGCGGTTAGCTTTGAGTTTGGTGACGAGTGTGTAAGCAGTAACAGAACCAGTTCTCTCGTACGGCTGGTTACTATGCTAGATATATGGTTACAGTCGTCAACAGTTCAGTCAAAAAAAAAACCTCCGATAGGAAAAAAAACCCAGTCCTTGCTGGGGATCGAAGTCTAGACTTCACTAGTATGAGACCAGCGCTCTAACCTCTCAGCCATGCGCCACAGTTCAGTGGAAGTGGTAAAAATACTGAACTTTGAATTACCAACACTCAAATCAGGAGCTTAGAGTTATTGGCATTTCTATCTGGACTACACCTTTTGGAAATCTAGTAGTACCATTGTCAGGCCATAATAGAGATCCAGTGGGAGTTTAAGAACAAACACACAAAATAGAGACATCAGAAGTTGGTCTACGAGTACATTCATCGTTCACAATGGGGGGGGGAACAAAATGTAACAACAGGTTAAAATAGAGCGGAGAGATAGTGTGAGGAAAAGAGGGAGGTTGGATAGTTGACATTACATGTTAGAGAATCAGCAGTGGAGCTGATACAAGACACAATGGATAGAGTATTTGGATCAATCATCGCCTACTCCAGCCTGCACGATCATAATTACGATTATTAGATTTTGTAGTACTTGTACATGTTTGTGACACTCTATACATGTTTGTGACACTCTATACATGTTTGTGGTACTTGTACATGTTTGTGGTACTTGTACATGTTTGTGACACTCTATACATGTTTTTGGTACTTGTACATGTTTGTAATACTCTCTACATGTTTGTGATACTCTCTACATGTTTGTGATACTCTACATATTTGTGATACTCTCTACATGTTTGTGATACTCTCTACATGTTTGTGATACTCTCTACATGTTTGTGATACTCTCTACATGTTTGTGATACTCTCTACATGTTTGTGATACCCTCAACATATGTATAGCACTCTCTACGTGTTTGTGACACTCTCAACATGTTTGTGATAATCTCTAAATGTTTGTGGTACTCGTGCATGAGTGTGGTGCTCTCTACATGTTTGTGGTGTTCTCTACATGTGTATGGTGCTCTCTACATGTG
This sequence comes from Meghimatium bilineatum, assembly GCA_034231615.1. Lineage (NCBI taxonomy): Eukaryota > Metazoa > Mollusca > Gastropoda > Stylommatophora > Philomycidae > Meghimatium > Meghimatium bilineatum. The sequence continues at coordinate 97,746,432 of CM067298.1, forward strand.
TATGGTGCTCTCTACATGTGTGTGGTGCTCTCTACATGTTTGTGGAGCTCGTACATGTGTATGGTGCTCTCTACAATTTTGCTGTGCTTGTGCACGTGTGGGGTGCGCTCTACATGTGTGTGGTGTGCTCTACGTGTGTGTGGTGTTCTCTACATGTACGTGGTGCTCTCTACATGTTTGTGGTGCTCTCTACATGTGTGTGGTGCTCTCTACATGTGCGTGATGCTCTCTACATGTGCGTGGTGCTCTCTACATGTGCGTGGTGCTCTCTACATGTGTGTGGTGCTCTCTACATGTTTGCTGTACTTGTACATGTGTGTGGTGCTCTCTACATGTTTGCTGAGCTCGTACATGTGTGTGGTGCTCTCTACATATTTATGGTGCTCTCTTGTTGTTTACACGTGCATGCGTGTAAAAAGTCTTGAAATTGTTGGGAGCGCTTCATTTTAGAAACGCACATGTGCTCCTTGGTCCGAAACAGGAGCAAAGAACAGCAAAACTGTGATATGCCAAAATATAAAATTAATGAGGTTTTCAGACGTGGACTTGGCTGTCCTATCTCCCAGAACTAATAACACTCTATAGTCATCCGTGTCCGGTCCAAATGTGTTTATATCGCAGTGAAAATGTACGCCATGACAATGAATGAAGTTATCCGGACTACATCCTGCTAATCTACATGAGTTTAAGAACAGATTTAGGAGAGTGTAACAATGAAAAATGAAATGAGACACTTTGGTCAGTGAAGAATCCAGGTACGTTTTTAAATCCCCAGGCTTAATTTTGTCACCGAACACCAGGGTATTAACTTGTCTGAAAGTATTCTCTTCATCATGAATTGTCCGAGTCATCTGCCAGACAGGGATTTGGTATATGCCCACAAGCAGATACTGATACCAAATGTACATAAATGAATCTTCCTTGTTGAAGAGTTATCGTTTGAAAGTGAGTGTGTATGTTAAAAACCATCATAAATATCATTCTTGTTCCAATTTTGTTCATTAAATAAGATTTCAGCGATAGTGCACAAACTCTGCAGCATCGGCGAGACCCCCATATGTATATGTAAGAAGTTTTTGCAAATGGTCATTAAACAAAAAAGTGACTAGCTGGGCAGTATTTCACATGAATAAAACTTTTATGTAATCAGGTAAACAGCCACAGCACATTTGTGTGTGCGTTTCTTTAAATCTTTTATCATTCACCTTGTCTGCCATATTTTCTCAAACGACTCCGTCCCTGTACTCAAGATTTTGATTTCAGGAAATTCGATAATCGACAACTGCTTTCAAATTCAAGTGCTTCCCCACACATCATGTAAGATATTAACATGAAGATAAAATACATTAAACAACGAGGTAATATCAATGGCAGCAACAGAAAGAACCACTGCTATTTTAATCGATGGTCAATAACTTGGACAGATGAAGGAATTCACTAATCTTAGAAGCATCATATCATCATATTGCAAAAACGCCAAAGAAATCTAACATAGGTGCAACATAGTCTACCCGATCTTGGGATAGATGTCTCCTATTTAAAAAAAAACACATGAAAGTGAACAGAAAAACTGCACTATATAAAACGAGAATCATACCATCACTATGCTACTAATGTCAAACAAGAACACTAACAACAACAGACAAAAGAAAACTTGCTACAACAGAAATGACTTGTCTACATATAATTCTCGGAGTAACAATAAGAGACAGAATCATAAATGAAAACATCAGTAGACTAACAAACATAATACCAATCCAGGATTACATCGGAAGACAGATTGAATGGTTTTCACATACTTCCAAACTACCATCAGATAATTCTCCTTAAAAAGTATTGCTATAAAGGCACGATGGATATAAACCAGGGGCAGACCATGCAAAAGATGGATTATAGAAATAAAAGAATCAACGAAAACAAACGTATATGAAGCACACGAAAAAGCAGTATCCAGAGAACTACTACCTCTGACGCTGCAAGGCATAAAGGGGTATAACGCGAAAAAGATTGGAACTTTCAAATTTTTAGAGTAGCCAGAAAAATCGTTCATTGAAGATTTACATATATTCTGATATCTATTTGTATGAGTTTTAAAGCTGACATTAATTTTGTTCAGACAACAATTTTTACGTTCACTCTTTCCGTGTGGAAATTCTGAAGATCATGACAGTTATCTGCCAGGCCATTCATAATTCAATAGCAAATTCTGTGATAATGTATACATTATGAGGCTTTCTTCTCATAGAAGCCCTAAGGCACCTTATCAAACGTCAGAGTTTCTCAATATCCCCAGGAATTACGAGTAACTTGCTCTTGCTTCCTATGTGTAGTGGGGTAATGTCTCTCCACAGATTTCTTTCATATCTAGAAGACGTTCCACTCTTATCGGTGTGCCTTTAGAAGAAGCCTCTTAATCTGACAGGGTCTAATCTAACAAAGTCACATTTTAGAACAAAATCACATTTTAAAACAAAGTCACATATTAGAACAGTCATATATTAGAACAATAATTATAAGTAAAAAACTGGAATCAAAACTCTATGGGACACTGTATGAACTACAAAAGACAGCGAGTTTTATTAAGGAGACATAATTACAGATATAGACATGTTTCAAGTGAACGAAAGAAGAAGAAGAAGAATAAGCAAAAAACAATATGAAAACCGACATGACTCAAGCGATGAAGTTGTAAACAAGTCAAACTTTTGACTACCATAACTGCCTGTATGATTTCCGATAAAAAGATAACTATTATTATCTAATTATTATCTGATCTAGGCGCCCAGTCATGCTAAAGGCATATAAGTAAGAGTGACCAACGCATATATCGCACCTAAGCTGTAAAAACTGATACAAAGCATTATGATCTCTTGAGTATATCCTGCTAACCAGCAGGAGTTTGACAACGAACGTAGAAGAAGAGTCACTGAGCGTAGGTAGTGGCATTAGCAATAACAGTCTTCATCTGTGTGTTATTTGCCGTTCAGTGGTTAGTGTATTGTCTCTATAGTTGACTGGTCAAGGTTCGATTCTCCAGTTCAACTGAAACAAGGTTTAAACCCTCGACTCCTAGGTCGATCCAGTTTAAGGTAATGGGTACAGATCTGTGAAAGTAAATGCGAGTGCAATGTTGACCATATTGTCTCCTTCTTCTTTCCGTTCACATTTTAACATGACCAAGCAGAGAGACAGTTTTCTTGATAACCGCTGTTATATTTGATAGTTTTTAGCAACTCATACATCTGTTTGTCTATTTGGGCCAGTACTTAGACCCCAACCAGCTTAGTGAATCGCATCATTCCTAGGCAATATACCATCTAACATGGACACGTGAGCGGCCGCAAAGATAATTAGAAGGTACCGAAATGAACCACTGCGCACATAAATAACAAGCAAGTAACCGTTTTTAAAAAAAATGGTATTTAAACATTCACATGGAATATTCACTTCTCAGATATCTTTAGATTTATTCACGTGAGAAGAAAATGAAAGGGAATAGTGTTCCTATGACAGCTTAAAATTATTGTTGATAAACAAACAAAACAACACGGGCCTAAAAGCTTACTCCCCCTATACACCTCCATAGCTTTACCAATGAACTAATTTATTTTAACTTTTAAACCTATAGCAAGTACATGAATATAATCTTCTGTAACGAAACCGATGTATAAAAAAGTTTCAGAGGAAATACAAGCCAGCCAAATAAGCCGAAGAATGCTAAATATGTGTGAACTTTTATAGTGTATACAAAGTATTACAAATCCCAACAAGAATATAATCTATTAGCTTTATTTCAATCTACTTCACAGTGAGAACTTTCAACAGTAGGGATAGATACCCGACAACATGCTGACATAAATACATTAGACAAACACTTGAGTTTGGGAACTTCAATTATTGTGGTAATCTTAGAGGCATGAATGATGTGCGTTCACTTCAGCGTTTTAACTCAGGTCTCAGGTCCAAACTTCTTCTTCTAGATTCGTTCTGAAACTGTTATCAGCGAGCAGGATGTAGTCCGGAAATAAAATGCGTTGTATCATGGTTTATAGCAGAGGGTCCCATACAGGATCATATGGCCTAATAGTAGACCACATATTTTTCTTATTCTTCTGCTTCCAGTTGATTATCAATGTCAAAATGACGTTCTCTTGATAATGTAGTGTTTGAAAGTTTTTCAAGACTTCCATACAGTTTTCTGAGGGCGTGTGTCTCTGTAGGCAAATGTTCAGTCCGTAACTGGCTTAGTGTGTTGCAATCTTGCATGATATGTTTCTCTGTTTATGCTGTCTGCCCACATGAGCACAAAGGTGATGGGGGCAGTCTAAATAGGGCAGGTGACTTAAGTTTGTTGAATTCTGTCCCTACTTTCGAAACACGAACAACTGATCTGCTCTATCACGATAGTAATAACTCTCTTTTGCGTGGTCAACTTTTCCAGTAACTTAAATGAGAGTTCCTTTTCTTGGTAGGTCGTCTTCTGCGTTCATTCTCAAAATCTCTGAAGATTAACAGGTTGTAGTCCGGAGAATGTTGTCTCGTGATTTACAGTTTAGCTGCATTATCTGAGCCTTCCGACCTGATACATCCGACTTCAGCATGGAAAATCGATTATTTTGGTCCATATTTATATGGGATGAGAAGTACATTCCACGCCCAAAATCTCTTTAGTCGCAGTTAAGGTAACAGTCTCGCTAATTTTTGGTCCCCTCAAGGACCTCGTCAACACAATGACGTCTGGTAAGTAATTTATTGATCTATTTGTTCATGAGCTGTTCTTTCTTTGACTAGCATACGTGCTCATTTATTTCCTGGTATGCCGCAGTGGTTTCCTCGTATGCCGCATGGGTTTCCTCGTATGCCGCAGTGGGATGGTGTCACTATAGTACTATCTTTCTTCGAATGCTCATTTCTCTATGACTTCATTCTTTCTCTTCTTCTTCAGCGTGCATCCTCAAATTCCCGCTGGATCTCCCTTGTAGCAGCACCATAGTCCTACTAGATTTCCAGCAGAATTTAGTCCAGAGAATGGAAACGCGTTGAGCCGCAATTTTATTGGCGCCAATGGCCCGACACATCCGTATTCGGCAGAAACTTCTGCTTCTAAGATCCCAATGTTGTTATCCAGTTTTGTATCCGGGTTGAGCTATTTCCCAAACCGTATCTATCTCTTATAATTTTTTAGCACATTCGCAATTCTCTTACTGAAGTGTACAGCGTGTAGGACTCGTGGTCCGTTATCAGGTGTATCCTTTCTATATTAATCCGTTGCAACATTCATCATTTCATGACACGTCCACCAAAACAGAAATTACTACTTTCTACCGTTTTGTTTTTTTACAAGAACCCTGTCGTAGTGAATAAGCAGGGCGCAGAATCATATCCAGCTTCCCATGTATTGTCTAGAAAGTGATTTTTTTTCTGAGTTCCCTGGGGATTATCGCCTGAAGCTACAGAATTCCGTTCTACTCGTAGTAAACTCGGCAGGCGGCGTATCACATTATTGAGAAGTTCAGAGTACATATAGAGTAACCAGAGCACAATAAAATTAATGGATTTATACCAACTCCATCTCCATATCCTTCTCCAGGGGATCGATGATCCCAAACAGCGTCCATTATTTTGGCAGATTCAACTTGTCTCGTGCTTTTCATTGGCTGTTAACACAAATGGCTGACGTTATGGCAAACAGATAATTTATGGGAATGCCCCTTGTGCAGTGATGCTGGTTCATAATCAAGAATCAATGAAATGAAGCCTCTATACCTTTTCAACCAATTTGCAAGAAGTAATAGAAAATCTTAAATTTACAACACTATGGCGACTAATACGGCTGTAGTTTCCCCATTGTCACTAACCGATTGTATGACTTATATCAAATCTCCTTCTCCTTTTGAACGTTGATTCCAAACAACGTCCGTTATCGCTACAGATTCGATTTTCCCCATGATTTTCATTGGCTGACGATACAATATATACACAGTGACCAATGATCAGTCGCATCAGCCAATAAATTACTATTTAATATCAGCCCGCAGGACTTTTCTGGACTAGGACTTGCTTACACCACAAATTATCCTCTATATGAAATCGTATGTGAAGACGCCTTAACAAGCTTTTCTCTATATGAAGTCGTAAGTGCAGATTCCCTCACAAACTGTCCTCTTAAGAATTACTGTGTAGTTGTGTTAATTAACGGCAGACTTGATTAATGAGGGGGAAAATGCATTCGAAAGCACGCCAGATAATCTGGGAAAATATGCCAGAATGTAGCGGTGAGGTACAGAGCTAGTTTGCACATCTCAGGATATGTAGTGGTGAGGTGCAGAGCTATTTTGCACATCTCAGGATATGTAGTGGTGAGGTACAGAGCTAGTTTGCACATCTCAGGATATGTATATGTGAGGTACAGAGCTAGTTTGCACATCTCAGGATATGTATATGTGAGGTACAGAGCTAGTTTACACATCTCAGGATATGCAGCTGTGAGGTACAGAGCTAGTTTACACATCTCATGATATGTAGCTGTGAGGTACAGAGCTAGTTTACACATCTCAGGATATGCAGCTGTGAGGTACAGAGCTAGTTTACACATCTCAGGATATGTAGCTGTGAGGTACAGAGCTAGTTTACACATCTCAGGATATGTAGCGGTGAAGTACAGTGCGCGTTTGTAACGGCCAACGTACATGGCTCAAAACCAGCAGAAGGTAATTGTGCATCCATCTCGCTCAGAAATCAATGGCAAACTACTGGGTCTATATTGCCTAGAACATAACTAAAGCCAAAATGTTATGGGCTGATGGATACGTCCTGAATAGAAAATGCTACAAATTGTTTAGTTTGCAACATGTGGGTTTGTAGCTGCCCAAACCGCCGGCTGATCTGCGGTTAAAGGGAAGCCAGTAGGCCAATATACCACAACAACAAGATCATGCATGAGGTCGTGCTAACTGGGTTACCAGAACCGTGACCTCCACTATTTGTGATGGTTAAAAGCTCTGATATAGCCAATGTGGACTATAGTTCGCGGTTGAACGCATGAGTGGTACATTTTACTTAACCAAACACATACAACGAAACAATGATAACAAGAAAACAAAAAAGGACCAAAAACAACAGCATTGGTCGTTTAATTTGTATCCCTTGTGGTCAGCATTATTTCAGTAATATTTTTGGAAGTAGCTATACAAAGGAGAAATCGATTGTAACTTTTTATATTATATCAAGTAAGCTGGTTTCAACCAGGGACGTTATGTCCATTGTGGTTATATCACAGCTTTCTGATCCTCGAAAATAATGGAGGCTGCGATTCATCGAACCACAACCTCCGAGGCATATTATTATGCAAGAATTTAGCATTTTAAAAAACAACATTGAAGCTCTCAACACTGAAGCTCTCAATAATAAACTAAGTGAGTTATTGTGGATATACAGCACTACGTTGAGCCAGTACACAACAGATGAGTATGAAAAGGCATTATTGAAAACTAATGTATCACACTTAGCATAACGAGGTGTAGTATGTAATTATAATGACAATATAACTATACTGCGTCTTAGAAGTACTCAAATGCCTCAATACAGACGGTAATTCCCTTGCATATTCATGCAATGAAACATTCCAGCAAGTATGCGTGTCTGGGGCACCGAGTCCAGCGACAGATATAAATAAGAGCAATGCCAGTCGTCTATTTCATTATTCAAATAACGGCTCGTGTCAATTTATAATAAGAAAATCGATGAAGTTCAAGAAACGTGATCTTAGTTGCGTTTATAAAACTCTATGAAATCCACGTCCCTTCATTCAGAAATCGGAGATGAAAGTATTGACGATAGAGCAAGTACTTTGCAACTGATGCGACAATTACGAATTTGCATAAAATTCGAAAAATTAAGGACAACAGGTGTAAGATCTGTGACTAAAAATCCATCTTCTTGTTCTGCTTCTGCATTCGTTTTCAAACTCATGCGATGTAGCATGATGTATTTAGGAGAACGGGGAGTGTTGTGTGATAGTTTACAGCTTAACTGTGATGTCTGCGCTTTTCGGTCTGACACACCCGACTACAGCATAAATAAAATAAATTTAATCTGTAACGAATAGGCCTATATTGAAATTATTTTCTCTTTATCCCCAGTTCAATGTCACGTGAAAAATGGGGGGGGGGGATATCGCTTTTCTATGCTTAATTACGAAGTGCTTCAAATAGAAGCTTTAAAAGTGTGATGAAAATTTATGTAGAGTAACATTGGTTTGAAACCTGTCAACACTGTCGTTAGAGAGGTCAAACGTATCCTGCAAGTGCGATCTTGGTGCAAACGAACAAAATTAAGTAAATATGACAGTTTAAAGATAAGCGCCCCACTAATGACATACGCCAAAGTGAATCGTCGTTTTGTCTATCTATCCAGGGCCGGTCCTAACAATTGAGGGGCCCAATGCGAAACGGATTGCGCGGGGCCCAGTCTGGGTAGGGAAGAGGATAATAAAATAAATTCTAATATGAATTTATGGGCCTATGAAGTGCGGGGCCCGATGCGGCCGCATAGGTTGCAATGACCTAAGACCGGCCCTGTATCTATCTATTCGCTAAACCATTTGTTGCCTTTCAGCGTCAGGGGTAGAAGAGTTTTCGGGAGATGGCCCTCGTGTGTGCTGAGTATATTGTGGAGTTTGTCGCCTCTTTTTTATTTCGGTGGGTCCATCGTTTTCGTGGTCGGTGAAGGGGTTACGCCTAAAGAAATTCAGTGGTGGTTAAAGAGCCAGTACGGAGCTGCATGACTGTCGGTCAAGTAAGTGTAGTATGAGAAGTGCTGCATGGCTGTCGGTCAAGTAAGTGTAGTATGAGAAGTGCTGCATGACTGTCGGTCAAGTAAGTGCATGAGAGGAACATGAAGTTTCTAAACGGCGTGAGTTCTATGATAGATTGTTCAGCACATATGTGTCTGATCCAATATTGAAACTTTCTACTACTTCAATCAAATATACAACCAACAATCTACAAACTAACAGCTTATAGACCTACAACCTAGAGACTTACAACCTATAAACCTACAATATATAGACCTACAACCTGTAAACCTACAATCTATAGACTTAGAACATATAGACCTACAACCTATAGACCTACAATATATAGACCTAGAACCTGTAAACCTACAATCTGTAGACTTACAACCTATAGACTTAGAACATATAGACCTACAACCTAGAGACTTACAACATATAGACCTACACCATATATACCTACAACATACATACCTACAACATATAGACCTACAACATAGAAATCTACAACCTATAGACCTACAATCTATAGACGTGCAACATATAGACCTACAGCCTAGAGACTTACAGCCTATAAACCTACAATCTATAGAGTTACAACCTATAGACCTAGAACCTATAGACCTACATCCTTCAACCTATAGAACGATAACCTACAAACTTCTAACCTATGGGCCTATAACTTATATTCAGTGATCCTAGATTTTATACACTTAGCAATGTTCTCGACTGATGGCTAAAAACAATTAGCCTAGTGTATTATTGATTGTAACTGTGAATAGCCGCATGTTGACTCCGGATTCATCATAAATTATTAATAATATATTTATCGTGTGCCCGTACATATAACTAGGTTCATCGAGTAGATGGGAACTCGCAACTCTGGCAGGCGACCCTCGCAGGATGAGGGCAAACAGTGTGTTTTATTTATTTGCTGCTTTGAAGATACAATGCTAATATTAAGTACTAGTAAGTACTTAAACACCCATCAATCTACATGGCTACAAAACACAATTCATAAACAGTAATTTTATACCAACTCTGTGTTACCAATGTCAAACATGGCCGTCAACAAAGACACTAGAGAAAAAGATCACAGTTAGCGAAATTAGATTTTTGAGGAAAGCTATACATGTCACAAGAAGAGACCGCTGGAGAAATGAAGTTATCCGGAAAAATGTAAAGATTATCTCAAGTCAAGACGGCATCGGGGTGCAAAGGGAACGCATTGCTCTAGGCGGACCCAGGGTTAGCAGATAACCAAGATCCCAAATGTACCTCCACGCGGTGCACCCTGGAAACAGAAATACAGCAGCTCGAGCTGATTCTGGCCAAATCATTTGGGGATCGTGTCCGAGAATGTGGAGGTAGCAGATGGAAAGAGATTTGACTGCACAAGAGACAGACAATATCTCCGACACCACCAGCATCACCACATATAGCGACACTGTCGACATACAGTGAAGCAAGTCAGTCCAGTCCGAACATTGGAGGGGCGGCCAATGTAAAATGCACGTAAAGGTAGATGCATGGCGAGAGACAAATAGATTTCATATAGAGTACAATGAAACAATGAAAGGGCAGAACAGCGCTAGAGGGCAGCGCGAACTGCAAATAGAATGTGAAAAGTCCCTAGGAAAGGGGAACTACAAGCTCCGTCAGCTCGAGACGAGCTTCTAGTTACCTGTGTTCCTTACAGGCAGAGACCCAGACCCATACATTGGCGTTTGGTAAAGCAAGAAGTCCTAACCCAACTCTTATGTCGAGCCTTCCTAAACCGGAAATATGCTCGCGAAGAGAAAGGGTTCTGTACCCGATGGGCTTAGGCAAGAAAGGGACAACGATTTAGCCCTGGCCCAACTCTACTGTCAATGTTTCCTACACCGGAACTACACTTGAAGAGAGAAAGGGTTCAGTACCTGATGGGCTCAGGCGCTATTGGGACAAGGACGCTCAGCTCGAGAACGCCTTGCTCTCAAAAGCGTGGTGTGAGACTCGAACTTGGACAAGGGGTACACGATGTCGGTGAATGACACCTCGGCTAAGAGGGCGAAAGAGCCAGGGTCCAACTCCTCTGTTGAGTTCTTCCCCTTAAGGAACCAGGCTCACGGATGATAAACGGTTCAGTACCCAATGGGCACAGGCACAACACGTCCAATTACACGAGGCAAGTTCATAGACAGTGGAACACCTTGTGCGAGACAGACGAGAGCAAAAATCGTCTGGGCGAAGAGTCACCACTACGCGTGCCTGGAGACAGATATAGAGGCTGTCACAGGCTAAGGGTAGCCCACCCGAATTGTCAAGGCATGCCGAAATCGGATGTGCTAGGCCTACAAGTCGCATAACGGTGGCACAACGTAATCACGCTCCCGGCGGAAATCGCACGGATATCCGTGATGGTTACAATGGAGCGAACGAAAAACAAACAAACAAGACGGCATCGAGAAGCAGCAAACCAGATGGTTTGGTCACCTCATAAGAACGGAACCTGCACAATCAGCCCTTCGTGCATACATCAGCAGAAGACCAGGCTACACGGCACGAGGAAGACCAAGAACTAGATGGGTAGAGACAATCAAAGAAACATTAAATAGACACGGGATTACCATGGCCAATGCAACTCAAATGGCCAAATAAAAAAACCTCAAAATTCCCCCCTCCCCACGACGCTTAACGGCACAAGTGGAAATGACAACAAATTTACAGGTAAGTAAAGTTCTTTTAGCTACGTTAATAAGACGTATATGGTTAATAGCACAAATCATGATTATGTGGTCAGCATCACGCCCACCTCCTTTAATTTTCAAAAAAAATATGCTACCCCTTTCCTTTATGTGACCTTCGTCCATCTTCCGTTATATTTCATTAGGACTCCTGCCATACCGACCTCCACTGACCCCGACATGGTGGTCCGATGACACCAATTAGCTACTACCGACGAACCGACATCCCCTTCCCCTTGCGTCATCCTACCATTTCACATGCCTTGGTTGTAGTTCCGGGTCGGCCTCCTTCCACCATGGCCTTCGTTTCTTGTCACTTTTCTCTACTCCTAAACTGGTGCACTTTTCTACGGCACCTTCTTTCATTAACTCTTTATATCAGATTTTAAAAATATCTTCTTACGACGCGCTTTTCCGTGATGACTACCCCCTCCCCAGCTATGCCCGCCCTGCGTCCATTGGTCCCCTCCCACCTGCATTGCCTCCTTGTGTGACATGTCTCCGTTTTGGTTTGGGGCTGACGTCGATCTTCCACTTTCACTTTTCTTCGCATCTTTATTTATCCTCCTTTTAATTCTCCATCCTTCTCTCAGCCCCCTCATCTTTTCTTACCTCATGCTATCTGTTTCTATAGGTCATTTGGTTTGAGTCATGGATACTGATACATTCTCTCCCCCCCCCCCACAATTTTTTTTCTTTTGCTTCTACGTCCCTGCCTTACGCTTAGGTTCTTGTATGCCGCTCGCTCTCAACTCCCTCTCTTTGTTGATTCGATATTTGTCCGTTTTTATTGCCTCTCATTGCCCGAGGATGTCTTTCCCGTCCTTCTACGAGTGGAAACGGCTATGATCTGCTATATAATCTGGTATCTCGGTTTCATACGTCCTCTTTTTAAGCCGACTACTTTGGAGATAAGTATTTTAAATTTATTTTATTTGCATTATACCTTATCCATTTCACTTGTCATTTTCCCCTCCTTAATAACCACTATCTTCCCTTCACACTCTCTTCTTCCCTGTCATGTAGCCCTATGGTTACTTCCTCCGACATCCTTTCGCTATTGTCCTTGTCACCTTTTCTTTCCTTCCTATCACAACCATGGTTGTCTCTATGTATATTTATTTACTGTGGTCTTTTGTTTGTTGGCTTTTTAGTCGAAACGTCGTCTGTCACTGTTTCTCGTTTGTTGGTTGTTTTATGACTTATTTTGGTAACACTTATATCTATTTTGAAAAACACTGAATGTAGTTACCAAAATCGAATAATGATGTGTCAAGCCGTTGTCGCAAATAAAATGGCGTCACGGTGCCTTGCCTTTCCCTGTACTACATCCTACCGGAAATCTAGTAAGATCATTGTCCTGTTACAAGAGTGTGTAGGAGTTTAAGAAATAAGGAAAATAAAGCTAATCCACAGAAAACAACAGTAAGCTACAGCTCGTAATTTTCATAAACAATATGTACACCACAAAATCATGACAAGTATTGTAGAATTCACATGACTGAATGTCTTCATATTGAAATTTCTCACAGGATCAAGATATCAATAATATTTTAAACATGGGTAGGGAACTACACGTTCTGCTGGTCCTATCAGAACTTCAGTAACTTATATCACGTAATTTACTTACGTTGATTGGGCTCATCTGTAACCAAACGCAATATAAGACATATTGTCTCATTGAAAACCGAAAACAGCCTTTTAATGTGATTCATTTGACGTAGCAATTAAACTCTGCAGATCATGCAATGTTTCTAACGGACCTACGAAAAAGGCACCTGTAAACCAGATTTCATTGATCGATTTCGAACCCGATCTGCCCGAAGACACGGGGAAGGATACGAGATAAGATTACGCGAGGTACAGATTGTGTCTATGGCAGCCAAGGAACCGGGTTCAAATCCAGCAGCAATTGCGCATCTGAATTGTTCAGAAAACAATGGCAATCTACTGAACGTATACTGTCAAGAAATTCACTAAAGCCACACACAGAAAATGCTGGATTGATGGCCATATCATAAAATAGAATATGCTTCCATTTTTAAAAAAAATGCCTTATACAGAATATACTTCACTTATTTCATTGCTATTATGGAGAGTCGGAGTCTGTTACGGGCAGTACAGAGCTCGTCACGGACAGTCAGGGTGCCAGGTTCAAACCCAGTTGCCGTGTGCATTCGGACCGTTCAGAAAGCAATGGCGACATACAGAATGTGCTTATATTTTGTAGAAAATAACTACAGCTAACAAATGCTAAGATGATCGCTACGTCATAAATAGGATATAATAAAGAATATACAATATTAAATGAATAAAGAAAGATAAAACGTTCGGATTTTAACCATCACCTTAAACTATTCTCTGCACAACTTGGGCTTGAAATAAACACATCCAAAACAAAAATATTTGACATTACCAACAAATCAACGGTCGTCAAACTAAACGACAACAGTCTTGAAAAAGTCAGCAACTTCACATACTTTGACAGCAAGATATCAACAACAGGAGATTCATCAACTGAAATTACACCGTATTGCACTTGCTGCAAACTTATTCATATACTATCATATATCTGGCATTCAAAAAAACGCTAGGAAACAACACACAACTCAAAATCTTCAACTCCTGCGTGATTCCAACATTGACTTGTGTCCGAAATTTGGAAAGCAACATCAAACCTAGAACAAAGACTGAACACCTTTGAAAACAAGTGTCTTAGACAACATTGAACATACATTGGTTAGACTTTAAATCAAACAATTTTGTCAGGCAAGAAGCAAAACAGGAATATGTATCCACCTATATTAGAAGGCGCAGCTGGAATTACATCGGATACGCGCTGCGAATGGATACCAAAAGAATTCCCTGACAAACTTTGATGTGGTCACCAAGCGGCAAGAGAAAACGAGGAAGACCAAGAGTTTGACAACCTGGCACGGCAAAGAAACAACAACGACTTTGATACATAATACTGTGGACAGAGAGCTGTGGAGAGCCATGACCGCCTACGCCACCCGGCATGGCACATGATGATGATGAAATTTGTCCAAACCTTAACCTAGACACGAATTTCGATCAGGCTCCAGATAAACTTGATCAAAACGTAATTAAAACCTCGGCAAAAATTTCAACCTCCAGGTAAACTTAAGAAAAACTTGAAGCCTAATCAAAATTTTTCCGCCTAGCTAATATGCTCATTTTAAATGCAAGATATACACATTTTAACAAAGGTAACTGTTTTGGTCCAATGCCAACTTCCCATAAGAAATTCTTAAATATACAGGACCGTGTACATAAATTTAAATAAGACACAGGCTAAGTCAGCAAAAGTTATAGCACTATCCACATAGCAGACACGGAAAGGGCAAAGTTAGTTCAAATTCATTAAAATGTTACACTAAGACGAACTCCTCTCATTTAGATGTGTTCAGCGCCACACCCAGTGTGATCAACGTCAGGGTTATCGGTGCGTGTGGCAAACTTTACTTGTGGTTAGGAATCATAATTTTTATTGGCGAAACTTGGAACAAGGTAACATAGTGTTGTTAATCACTGGTAACACACATAATAACACGCACGAACATCGATTTTTCGAGCGAAAGGACTTTATCAAAAACATATTCACAGCATAATACAACGAGTACGAACGGCACTCACTCCTGTTATATTGTGAATGTGTCCTCCGGACAAAACCTGCTAAACTGCGTATTGTGAACACGCAGATGATAAATACAAGAGGTTGAGTTTGTTATACTCATGCTTCTCCATGTATACTTTGTTTCTCCAAAATGAACATCACGTTGCATGTTGAGAGCATCGTTCAAAGCACGTAACTCCGTATTTAAGACAATAATTCCATGAGACCTCAGAAATAAAATGCTCTGTACACCACCCCATGACCAGAATGATGAAGCAAAGAATGGCAACACCGTGACCTGCTATGTATGTCGTTGGAGGTGACAAAGGAGTTTTAGGGATGGAATTCGGTGCTCCATTCCAGAGACCAAAGTGACCCCGGAAGAACGAAAACGGGGTGATTGGTTCACCAAAATGATGCTTTTTATTGTATACTAGTAGACTGGAAGCACAATAAACGTATGACATGTCTTTGTGGCAGAGTAACCTGAACCTCAATCTACGATATTTTTGATTGAATATATTTTGATTTTAACCAGGAACTATATACGCCTTTCCGCCGAAGACGAATGTGTCGGACTATTTGCGCAGATAAAACAGCGACACAACGCATTTCCTTCTCTGGACTACATCCTTCTGGAAATCTAATAGGATCATGGTCCTGCTACAAGAGATGTCCAGTGGGAGTTTGAGAATGAACGATGAAGAAGAAATACGCCTTCAGTACAAAAAAGGGAAGGGAAAAGGTTCACCAAGAATGAAACGAATCGCCAATTGTCTTGTGTAATTCCTTGGATTTCAGAACACTTTTTAGGTAATATTTTTGAAATATCAAGAGTGGGATTCGGATTACCATGTTTTTGGTTAAATTCCTAGTACTAAATGTCATGTTTTTATCTCTAAAAGCAAGATGTGGGGGGAGGGGGGGTTTCATACCCCCTTACTTTCCGGACTTGATCTTGACAATAAAGATGGACTCGCAACTGTGAGTGAAGGAAGCGTTCCTTTCAGATGTTTTAATCATGACCGACTTTAGATTAAATAAGACATGTGCTAACCCATGAACTGGTCATCACTTCAGTCTGATCCGATATATAGGTTGTTTTCATTGGCTGGCTAAACAAAATAACCAATGAAAAAAAGAAACGGATCAACTGAAACACCCAAGAGCTTTGGCTGTAGTAGGTTAGTCCACATCTCTTATTTAATATAAAAACGGTCGTGATGTAACCCTTTACCTGTCATCCGACCAAATAAAGATTTACTTCATCAACTAGAAACCATTCCGTGGAAGTAGGACACAAGCAAATCATATTTGAAACAGACTAACAAACACATTCACAAAGGTAAATACGATATGAAACTGAGTAGATACACTATACAAACACATACACCGATGTACATACTTATTGAAGCTCAAACTGAAAAGACTATACACACACATACACCAATGTAGGTCTACGTAGTAATTGAAAACCAAGCCAGGTAGACTATACAAACACATACACCGATGTACATACTAATTAAAGCTCAAACTGAGTAGACAATACAAACACATACACCGATGTACTTACTATTTGAAGCTTAAATTTAAACATATGCAAGAATCAGAGGTTTGCCAACTTTATGGGACACAAGGACTGATTGTTTTTTTTCCATGAAGGATTAGGCCACCAAACGTTTTTGGTCCCTTGGGGTTCCAAGTAATATTTTCTTTGCTCAGAGGAAAATGTATATGTATAAGAGCTATAGTATAGTACTTTTAAATCAGCTTGGCGGACCAGATTCAGCCCGCAGGACATATTTTGTCCACCTCTGGTATAACATACTATTTGGTATAACTCATGAAGTCAGGGCCGGCCCTAACAATTGAAGGGCCCAATGCGAAACGGATGGCGCGGGGCCCACTCTGGGTAGGGAAGAGGATAATAAAATAAATTCTAATATGAATTTATGGGCATATGAAGTGCGGGGCCCACTGCGGCCGCATAGGTTGCAATGGCCTAAGACCGGCCCTGCATGAAGTGAACATTCACACAGAGAAAGGTTGGAGTGTGGACATATAGTATAGTCTACACACTATTTGAATAATTCACCATACCTTATGTTATGAGAAATCCGATCCAATCACTGTGTCGTCTAGTACAAGTTTAACATGAAATTATTGTTCACAAGTTACTATATTAAAGAGCCGGAGTCAATTGTATTCCAATCAAACATAGTTCAACCTTCTATAAAACACACATTCGTTTCCACATTAATGGGTTTTGTCAGCACGACTCATTAATCAGTTTGTACACCTCGTTACAACGGCTCCACGAACTTCAATACTACCAAAGACAGGGCCCGATCTCGTCTGAACTACTCTCACACTTCCCTACACCAAATCACTAGTATTAACGAGTGTCCCAATGTCCGCGACTCCAGTGACAACTGGTAGTGGAAACTTAACCTGTCTGCCTAGACTTGCGCTCAGTCAGACATGACAGAAGCTTTCACACAAATAGGACACGACGTTAGGCGTCTTTTCTTAAAGGGTCCCCTCAGCTGCTCGTAACCGCGACCGTCGACAATAAACTGGAGCACGGTCAAACTCGTAACTAATGTTCTTTTATTGTTGTCTATCAACTGGCCAGACTGTTACTGCTGTCAAAAATCTGTTTGAATTAATTCACAAAATGTGGTTCTTATTTTTGAATGGGACTGTCCATAAACTACGTCAACAATGTTTGCTAATTTTACCCTTCCACCCTCCTTGTCAACCACTGTCAGGAAGTAAAGGATCCTCCCCCATGTGTAATTATGTAAAAAAAAAAATGTATCCTCGCCTGCAGATAAAAAATATATTTATAAGAATATTTAGGGGAAAAAAACTACACATGTATTTCAGTTTTGAAAAATCTTTGAAAATCAAACAATTTGAGTGCTATAAAATGCAGTATTGTTAGACGCAACTTTTGTTAAAATACTCCACCTGGTCAAAACTGTAAAGTTCCTTGAATTTCTAGAAAGAACTCAACAGGAATTGTATTTGTTACAGTCTTCGTTTATCAGCTTCCTTTTGGTTCACACGCCACTTCCCTTACCAAGAGAAGAGGCAGCTGAGTTAGGACAATCATGGACACACTAAAAATGATGATAAGGTACTGAAATAGATAATGTTTATGTTCAGAGAATGAACATAGAAATTTGTAACAAGGATCTATCTAATCTAATCTAATCAGTAGTTGCATAACGGGGGTCACACACCAATAGTGTTTTTCACTAGTGTCTTGACTATATGTTGATTATATGTTGACTATATTTTGTCGTTATGTGGTCTATATGTTGACTATGACAACATAAAGACAACATATAGTCAACATATAGACAACATAAAGATAACATATAGTCAACATATAGTTAAGATACTAGTGTTTTTTCAATCTCTCAAAAGTTTCGAAGAACCCAAAAACAATAACTGACTGGGACACTAAGCTTATATACGTAGATGGCTGACGGAATGGCAAGCAGAGCACTAATGAGAATACTCTTATCTATCTATTCGTTAAACCCTTTCTTGTCTTTCAGCGTCAATACCGCGTACTCATAGCACCCACAATACTCCTAGTACCGTGATAATTGTTCCTAAATCAAAATAAGAAACAACACCAATTTCGGAATATAATGTTATAATGCAAATGATATAGCGCGTTTCATTAGCTTTACTCTCTCAAACAAATGTAATTATCTGATTAACCGTCTAACATATTAATGTCATTTTTTGCATATGGCGTTATATTTGGTTTTACCCAATAAATATATACTTTATATTTGTGCATTATGTCCAGTCCTTATAAGCGAATTAAATATTTTGTTCCTTGTCGATATGTTAATTTCTTGTGTATCAAGAATAGAATTTTTACTACTTCAGACACAGATTTTGTGAGTTTATTTGGGCATAAGTGTGTCTACTATTACAATAATGTGTTCACCATGGTTGGATATAATACCAGTACAAGATGATTTCTGCGTTTGAAATAGAATGATGTAGTTTTCCTCGATTACCTTCATTGCAGAAATACTTTAAAATCTTATTTCTGATATACTCTAATATCATAAAAACTTTACTTTCAGACTCATTTTTCATACTAATTACACACTTTCTATAGAAAGGTTTCTGAATGTGACACCAGGTCTGTCTTATGTTCAAGAGTACAAAACTGCAATTTCAAGCTTAAATCATGCCATTTGTATTATATTACAATCATGTGTAAATAACGTCTTATAATTTCTTCAATATGTGTGTGAGATGTGTGTTGACAAGTAGACTGTGATCTGTATCAAATAAAAACGAAAATTTAAACCAAAGGTTGCATTTTAATGAAAATATTAATTAATAAGGTCTATAGCAGTGTTTCCCAATCTATTTTTACCATGCCCCACCCGAGTCTTTCTAGTTCTGATGCCCCCTATGTTTATATCGATATATATTTTTATATTAAAAAATTGAATAAATTCTAGATGAGCTCATTTTCGAATTGCCCCCCCCCCCCCTTGAACAATCAAATTGCCCACTTGTGGGGCGTGCGCCCCATGTTGGGAAACAATGATCTATAGCATTTAAAAAAACGCACACAAAATATGACAGTTATATGCGTTATGTATTTGCTGAGATACATCATGCTTAAGTTGGGCAAAGCTAATAAAACGTGCTATAGCTAAGAGACCTGTGCCTTACTTCCAGCAATAGTGTTCTCCGTGTTTGTATATTTGGTATTACCGCAATCTCCGTATTTGTCATCATAATTAAGTGTCGTCTCCGTAAAGTAGTTTAGCTTGCAACAGAATCCAATAGCCTCTATCTATTGCCTTGGTGCACATTTTGATATATGATATTTCGTCCATTTAATGTCAATTCCCTCCATTTGTATCTCTATCTACCTCTTGCTCGCCACCTCAGCTCTACCTTTAAGTACGGTCTTCAACAACGTGCCATGTCTTTTAATCTGTCCAAAATATTTTATTTATTTGATTTTTATTTCTTTTAATAGTTTTTGTTTTCAAGTGCTATGTTATCAGAATCACGTTTTATGTTTAATTCTCTTTTCCCGAAATTCCACATATTCTTCTATATATCAAAATCTCAAAGCACAAATTAAGTGTTCTATTTGTTCATTATTAGTGACAGAATACTATATCTAGGAGTATCTTGTGATCGGTGTTTGTCCTACAAATACCATGTAGACAACATTATCCAGAAAACTAAACCTGGTCTGGTAGAGCTAAAACAATGACAACTGTAGGTATATAGCAGAATTATGTCTGTTCAAAAATTGGTAATTGGTACATGAATTGATTATGCCTGAGGTATCATTAAAATGTTATCTGTACAATGTCAAAGTTTGGAGCGAACTCAGAACTAGGGTATGCGGATAGCCCTCGGGTGTACGCTTGATTCTCCTCATGATGAGATAATGCTAGGATTAGTTTCTATCACACGACGTGCACTGGCGAGTGTGAAATATTAACTGAGAGTGACGAATAATAGACACCCTTAAAGAAAAATATATCTGATGTTAATGTTCAATATTTCAATGTGGTGTGTTATGTGAGATTAGGAGGTACGAAAAGATAATGATTGCTTAGGTCACCCCTATTGAAGAAATACTCAATGGGGGAGAAATCGTTAAAGCAAGTGAAGTTCTGTCACGTTAGTATAAGACATCACACTCTAAGAGTGTATATCCATTGGATGATTTTAGGCAATCCGTCCTCCAGTAGCGACTACTCGCGACAACGAGATCACTAGATTACAAACGTGGACACCCGACTGATTATAATTCAAATGGTGATACAAAGAAGAAGTCTGCTGTTCTGCTGTGAGAGGCGGTGAACATATGGGAAAAGGCGAGTACAATTATGTCAAACCTCTGCGTCTTTTTGAGCCTCTGTGCACTAAATCATACTCTGTAGAAAATGCTTTTATCAATGAGATACACTCATAATATATAAACTATGCACTTAACAATGAGATACACTAATAGTACATAAACTATACACTTAACAATGAGATACACTAATAGTAAATAAACTATACACTTAACAATGAGATACACTAATAGTACATAAACTATACACTTAACAATGAGAAACACTAATAGTACATAAACTATGCACTTAACAATGAGATACACTAATAGTAAATAAACTATACACTTAACAATGAGATACACTAACAGTACATAAACTATACACTTAACAATGAGATACACTAATAGTACATAAACTATACACTTAACAATGAGAAACACTAATAGTACATAAACTATACACTTACAATGAGATATACTCATTTTACATAAACTATGCACTTAAAACTGATATATACTCATTATACATAAACTATGCACTCAACAACCAGAAGCACTCAATACTCGTGCATAAACTGCGCAATAAGACTGTCAGGTACTCATCATTAATACCGTACATTGAATAATGTATTGATAGTTGAAATGGTCCACTGAATTTGAGATCGTTAGTTTCAATGTTAATCAATGACAAGCATCGTTTCAATCCTGTATCCACTGGTAACGAAAATGCTATGCTAATGTAAATAAAGACAATAATACACCTTGATAGAAACTGAATTTTCAATGCACACCCCTAGAGAAAAACAGGACAAAAATAAATCACATTATGTATGAAGTTTGTAAGTATCACAGAACAAAGACATTCAATTTAGTTGTGACAATGTCGTAGTCAATGAAAAATATGGAAAATAGTATTACAGAAAGTGCGGTATGAAATATGAACTGAGTTTCAATTACTTTAGTGAGAGGTGTTTAATTCAAAGCTAGAGAATAGACTTAGTTCATTATTCAAACCATAACACATACATTGCAATGTGAACCGAATATTATATACCATCATCATTCCAGTGATTAAATTAAAATGTTACTATTAGAAAACACGATATACTAACAACGAAATACAAGTTGTTCGTATGACGTTTATACTATTGGTAACACGTTAATTTAGATATTTTCGTTCGTTATTGAATTTGTCCTGTGTTACTGTAGCCCTTCTTCTGCGTTCGCTCTCAAACTTCTGCAGACTAGGAAGATGTAGTGTGGAGAACGGAATGCGTTATATCAAATTTTACTTCATTGCTGCAATATCTGCGCCTTTCGTCCTGGCAAATTCGACTTCAGCACGGCTCTGGGTCATTTAATCCACCATGGGATGTCGAAGCCAAATCCGCACCCAAAATCTTCTTAATTGCTACTTACGTCGCAAAACTAACTATTGTGGCAGTCTGGGCTAAATACACGGTTCTTCATACAGGACAACACAAGACCATATATAAGGGGTAAGTTTAAGGGATTCAACCCACTCATTACGGAAATAGAACATGCTATTTAGTACAAAGAAGCAGATAAGTAGGAGGTTAAAACGTAACTTTTCACACACACACAAATCATTAAACAATCCCTGAATAAAACGAAGTGATTAGTTTCTTTTAAGGAATAAACACCCTCACCTCCAGCTTACCAAAGTTGTATCTGCAGCCACAGATACCTGGGAGAACCACACTCATGATATGTTGTGGCGGTTACGGCCCTCCTCAAATGACTCTCTGGACTTCAGTTGATTAAGGCAATTATTTTGTCAAACACTCAGTCCATACTTGGAAAGATACAAAATAGTCGACGTCGGTATGAGTTGCTGGCATCTATAGCTACTTCCAACTCATGTGTCAGGGACATCCAAACGCTGGCGGTAATGAGAGAGCAGATAGTCTTGCAACAATAGACGAAAGTTAATAAAGCCAGAGGTAATCAAGAGATAAAACACTAGTGACGGGAGACAACCTGATACTAGAAGTGCGAAGGCCGGGGCAACGCGGGGAAAATATCAAAATAAATGGAAATGGGTATATGTGCTACCAGGGCCGGCCCTAACAATTTCGGGGCCCAATGCGAAACGGATTGCGCGGGGCCAACTTGGTAAGGAAGAGGATATTAAAATAAATTCTAATATGAATTTATGGGCCTATGAAGTGCGGAGCCCGATGCGGCCGCATAGGTTGCAATGGCCTAAGACCGGCCCTGTGTGCTACCAGTATTTATTGTCTCGCTGCTAGTTTGTTGTGTCTATAAATATTGATAACATAAATGCATATTTTCATTTATCTTGACAAAAAAGAGGATGAGCTGCTGAAACTACTTGACGAGATTCTGCTGGATGCGGACAAAACAATTTATGACACATCAAAGCTAAGATTTGAGGAATTTGTTATTAAAAGTGGAACTAATACAACTGGATACTTGATGATAGAACGAAGAACGTATTAAACCAGCTAGTCACGAGAATTATTGAGTATCAAGTTTCCATGTCTGTATCAAGTTCCCCTGTTTATATCAAGTTTCCCTGTTTATATCAAGTTTCCCTGTGTGTATCAAGTTTCCATATTTAAATCTGCAGAATTATCCGCGTGTTCTCAGGGTTTATTGTAGATGAGAAATTAGAAAGTATTCTGCATAAAACACAGAACATATTTTACAGAACCGCCGACTGTATCACACCAGAAGTAGAAAACTATGGCCGTCTTCAAGTCTGACGGGCAAGCTTTGCAGCCCTGTCACATGGCTGGTTAGTTCATTGAAGAAATGCATATCAACGTCTGACTCCGAAGAACGAAAAAGACAGTATTCGTACTTGTTGACCGGAATCCAATAGTGGAGCTAAGAATGTTAGCACTATCCCCTACACGCTACAAGTGGTTGTGTATGAGGTTTTTTAAAATCCACATTTAATTTTTTTTAAAATAAAGCTGAAATCAGATGTGTCGACCGGAGTAGATATTGCAATCATGTTGTGAATCACAATTCAGCACATTTGGATGAGTTCGAGAACGATCACAGAAGATGAAGCGGAAGGAATGTATTAATATACCTTTCCCCCAGACCTATTGTGTCTTTTTCCATGTCCGAAGTATGTTAACGCATGTTTCTTAAAATGGTTGAGGGTCCAACCTTCTTATATTTTCATATCTTTACGGGTGTATATGCTAGATTGTCTCTCTGCACATGATATTCTAATGTCCTTTTTATAGCATTTCATTTCAAATGCGGATATTTTCTTTATTATTGTGAATGTCACCTCCCTGGTGTCACAGCCGTATGTTTTCGATGGAGAAATACAGATTCTTAATAGTTGTAATTTATTTTATTTTTTGCGTGCATCGTGTCTTAAATATTTTTTTTTATCTGATCAATACATAGTGAAGTATAAAGCATAATTCAATTTTGAAAAGGCATAGAAAGTTGGAAGAAATGTACTCGGGTTATCCCATATGTACTTCCTCCCACCCAGCGAAGCGACACGCCGCCAACCTAAAGTACCACTTATATATAGTACTTAGTTCCATATTTTCAAGGAATAACTCTAGGAACTCCGTAATACACATTTTTTAAACAAGACATAGTGAGAGGGATTCGAACCCGTGTCGTCTTGCGCATAAAGCAAACACTTAATCACTGCACCAAGCAGAATATGGCTCACAAATTTAAATAACATAACAGAACCGCTAGAAGATACTAGTTGCTAACTGTCTCATACTTGAATTGCTAAATCTCTCTGGTTTGGTGAAGTAAAATGTACCTTTAATGTTGAAGTGCGCATCTTTCAACCATGAACGGTAGTCCAATATGGTTATGTTAGAGCTTTACAACCATCTTACGACAGTGGAGATCGCAGTTCTGGTAATGCAGCTACGACAACCTCTGGTTTGATTTGTACTTTTACATCTCTCTGGTGTTTGCAGATATGACTGAAAAATCAAATTTAGCCCTAACCCAATGTTTATATTTATTTATAAACGGAATTGAGCATCTATTTTTTTTGGTGCTGTATTATTCTGTCCTTTTATGTAGCACGATTTCATTGACTTCTACCTTTCGAGACTTCTCAGTGATGCATATGTTACACCATATTAGGCGGTTCTGATCAAAAGATTCCCAGAGGGAAGCATGAATGTTAGTTTTATTTAAAGTGAATCCTCGAAATTATACATCTAATGATATCATTGTAACCATTATGTATTACAAAATAGCATTCAAGATACAATTTAAGATCACTACCTTTATACTTCCGCCAAAATGGCCGACTAGAACGAATGTGTTCTCTTTACGGTGCTCGATTAACGGTTGTTCCTTCCCGAAAGTAATGGCAACCTACGGTAATATTGTGCCTAGAAATTTCCAATGGATTAACCGAAACTCAGATATTATAAACACACTGAATATTCCAGAGTGTTGGTTACTAAACACAATAACAAAAAGAAAACTACGTCTGTTTGGTCATATAAAGAGACATAACTGTTTAGAAAGACAAATAATGGAGGGAAGAGTACCTGGGAAGAGGAGAAGGGGCAGACCAAGAAGACGATGGACTGACGACATTAAAGATAATATGAATACATCGCTAGAAAATGCAAGCCACATCGCCCAAGACAGAGAGAGGTTCAGAGAGTTCATTGGGAAGACAACGTTCTAGAAGGAATACGTCACATGAAACTGACACACCTTTATACTTGCAGGCTAACTTGGTACGCTTATATGCGAGTAATTAAATCAAATTTACACTATATAAATTATATTAATTCCAAGTTTGTTATAGTGTGTGCAGTTGTCATAAAATGCCAAATGTTGTGTCAATGAAATTAAAAGAAAGAACTGTGTACGTATTTACACGTATGACGCACGAATCCACACATTACCTGCAAAGTCAGATAATCACTGCTTAACTTGAATAAACATTTCATGGTATAACCACGTGTTAACTATATGCGTGACGAGTAGGACTTAAAACAATAGAACAGCTGTACAGGTACATTTTATTGAACAACAGCACATTAACATAATATGTGTGAGTAGTTGAACAAGATGGCAGCCTGAAATAATCGTATCATGGAATAACAGTACATTAGAAATGTGTGTGCCGGTTAGTATATGAATAATATGGCAATTGGGAATAAATATTTCATAGAACAATAGTCCGTTTACACTATGTGTGATATGTAGGGCTCGAACAATAGAAAAACATTGTATAAATATCATAATATGTAGATCATCACAACTCTTGAGAAGTCTGATCAGTGGCCAAGTATAAATATAAGAGCTGCTGGCTCATCGGAAAACAGCCTTCTAAATTGACTCATTAGAATTGTCCCGAGTTTATCATTCGTCACTGTGGATACTTTGTGTCGACAGCCAATGGACGAATATTACGGAGAAAGTAAAATGCATCACTTTAGAAGACTGTTTTCTAATGCGTCCACGTCTTTTATTGTTCACTAGTCACGGTCGGATCCATGTGGGACTGTCTGTTAAGTGTGTCAAGAAGCTGAAGTGCTGATGCACTTGTGTAGGGGTGGTAATTCTTCTAGTAATCAAAATTTGTCCAGTTGGATTGTCAGCTTTACGGAAAAACAACTTGACCTGTCTTAGCTCTTCTGTTGGATTAAAAAAAATTGGTAGCATATCCTATCCAGGACGTAACTATCAACCCAGCATTTGTTGGCTGTGGTGATTTTCTAGGCAATATAAATACGCCCAGTAGGTTGCCATTGCTTTCTAACGGTCCGGATGCACAATTGCCTGTGGTGAGGATCGAACTCGGTACCTTTGCCGTCACAGACGCTGTTGGATAAATAGAAAGCAAATAAAAACTTACCAATAGTTAACATCACGCACGCACTTGTGAATCTCCATCCCAGTTAGCTAACTGAAAGAGATTATATAACAGCACGTGATGGTTTGGGATTTTCCCTATGACAGTTTTTTTTACACCGGAGAACCCACAAAATCAAGAATTCTACACCGATCACCGAATATCATTGAGCCACTCACCATGGCCGTCTACAATATAGGGTAAGTCAGGTCCCATGGCAGCAACCTGCCGTCGGGGATAAAGATAACTCTTCATGTACTAAGCCACAGAAACTATTAGGTGGGGGGTGACCAGTTCCCATCTTTGATGTCCTTACCTCCCCTAACTCATGCGACAGGTGCTCATTTACAGCTGAGTCATTATTGACTCGAGGGGTGATCGTGTCAAGGGAGAAATCATAAGCCGGAATTTTTTGTGTGGGTCCAGACGTGGTTTCGAACCTGGCACGTTGTAACCCGATGATAGTAAGCAAGCTCCCTATTAACTAGGCCACCTCGCTTCTCATGTGTACTAGTTAGTAGATATTCATTGTCAAATGTCTATCACGTTTTCGATCGCAACATGTTCTTCTTCAAATGACTTGTCCTTCAAAGAATAGTTTTTCTAACTCACTATACAATTGTATGTGCTCAAAATATGTTAGATTTTAAAACCATTTTAATGGTTTTAATTTCATAAGCCAATCTTTATCTATGTTAACTTTTTCTTAGACCTGCTTGGATCGTTAGAGCAAATAAAGTTGAAAGGTAGGTTAAGTGGCAGCAACCTGCCGTCGGGGATGAAGACAACTCTTCATGTACTAAGCAACAGCAACTATTAAGTAGAACAAATATGACTGGAAAAAAGAAGAAAAATCAGTTAAACATTTTACACAGTAAAACAAATGATTAAAACAGCGAATGAAGAAATGAGAATCAATAGATGGGTGGTCAGAAAGCTACTTGCACACATGGTCAATGTTAACCCTAACAACATCTAAAAGCAACAATAGTATCTGTACGCGCATCTTCGTGAGCAGAAACCAACCACAACATACCCGAGAGTGAAGGCTACAAACAACCATGAAACTGTTGCTCACACAGTAGATGCTGGCAGGAAAAAGTATTCTCTCCACAGTTCAGTTTTAAAGAACGCAGAGTATAATGTAACAACATACTATACATCGATACAAGATGTTGGGCTGAATGTAGAAAGTCGTGTTTACTATTGATAATATGTTAGTCTATTCCCATTTATACTCACTTTCGTACTTTGTTATCAAAACCTCTACATTTTTAAATCGTTAGGTCGTTCCTGACACATGTTTTTTGTTTTCTTGGTCGAATGAAATAAGCTCACATTCTGCTGAATACTTTAAGAAGAGACGAAATGGTGTAGGTTTAGTACAGATAATAATCGCTGTCAAGTGCTCTCTCAAATAATAAGACTTACAACAGAACAATAGGTACATGCACAGTGTCAATCAGATGTACAAGTCTATGGTATGCTAAAGCTATGGGGCAGACCTAATAACAATGTCAGTAGAATAATAGATGCATGCCCAGTGGTAACACGAAGATGTCAAAGTGTATGTATGTTTTTAAAGTATGTATTAAAGTTTTCGGACAGAGCTATAAACACGTCTAGCAGAACAATAGATGCATGTTCATTCTTCATGAGAAGATTTACAATAAGTGTATGCATACCAAAGTATCTAACATTCCTAATAGCACTCCAAGAACATAAGATTTACAACAAGTGTATGCATGCATACCAAAGTATCTGACATTCCTAATAGCACTTCCAGAACAGTAGATACGGAAGCCATAACAGGCAGCCAAAATGCTCAAAAATTGCTTGCCGATCCAAAGCAGACATGCAGTCTTTCTAAGTGATGAAAAGTCAGTGTTGCATGCACCGAAGGATACAAAGAACACGAACATGAATAAACTCGTCCTGCTTACTATATCTTAGCACTACCACCAAAGAAACAGTACTGCAGTGGATCCCTGGTCACTGTGGCATACTTGGAAACGAAATGGCTGATCTCCTGGTAAGAAAAGGAGATCATTAAAACAAAAAGAAAGGGATATTGCGTACTATAAATGTAAGACTATAATCAAAGCTGGATTTAAGAAAATGTAAAAGCAGATGGATCTCATTGTAATGTCATATAACCTCACCCAACCATCGAATATCACGCAAAGAACAAACCATTACCTTCAGTCTACGATCTGTCCACAATCGTGCAACAATCATACTTTCCCCTCACTATAGTACCACTAAGAAATACTGTAGTTCTCCAAAAATAATCATTCACATTTTACCGTAAACAAATTTCCGAAGCAAAGTGAATATTTTTCAAAAAAATTATACGGATATACCCTTTTCCCTCCATCTTTGCGAAGTCTTATCTACTTCAAGTCATACGTGACAATGTCACGGAGCATTCATTCGTCTAGAAAATGTCACGGAGCAATCATTCGTCCAGACAATGACACGAAACAGTCATTCGTCCAGACAATGACACGGAGCATTCATTCGTCCAGACAATGACACGGAGCATTCATTCGTCCAGACAATGACACGGAGCATTCATTCATCGAGACAATGACACGGAGCATTCATTCGTCCAGACAATGACACGGAGCATTCATTCGTCCAGACAATGACACGGAGCATTCATTCATCCAGACAATGACACGGAGCATTCATTCGTCCAGACAATGACACGGAGCATTCATTCGTCCAGACAATGACACGGAGCATTCATTCATCGAGACAATGACACGGAGCATTCATTCGTCCAGACAATGACACGGAGCATTCATTCGTCCAGACAATGACACGGAGCATTCATTCATCGAGACAATGACACGGAGCATTCATTCGTCCAGACAATGACACGGAGCATTCATTCGTCCAGACAATGACACGGAGCATTCATTCATCGAGACAATGACACGGAGCATTCATTCGTCCAGACAATGACACGGAGCATTCATTCATCCAGACAATGACACGGAGCATTCATTCGTCCAGACAATGACACGGAACATTCATTCGTCCAGACAATGACACGGAGCATTCATTCGTCCAGACAATGACCTAATGAATTACAAAAATGTAAGAATGAACTCAGAAGAAGTAGTGTAATTGCCGCTGTACCGGAGCCACTTCAAAAATTTTACTCATTCGGTTGGTGATCTCTAGTGAGCTACAGATATAGAATAAAACTAAAGCATTGATGAACAAATATGAATTAAACGTTTATTCACAAGAACCTATTTATCAACAACCTCAGTTTGAGTTCTCAATCGAACACACTCTTTTTCATGCTGGCTCACAACCATCAGAGAATGTACATGTGTCTTTTGGTATATCGTGGCTTTTTTTTTGTTGAGGATATCCTCCTCGATATCACTCCGAAGTTAATTAATACTTTAAACAACCACTAGTTCGTGGCAGCATCGGAATGTTATTTCTACTGCTTTCCACGCGTTGTCTGAGCAAATCATACTTGAGGACTATGAAGTATGAATATACCACGTTCTTTGCAACTACACATCGCAGCAAATAAACAAGTCATACAGTTACAACGTCCATCACAGCATAACAACTATATCAGTCCATTTAAGTTATTCAACTATTCGCACTGATTCTCATTGATATTTCCTCACAATTAGATGCATCTGATTTATTGAGAGCAAACGATCACTGCTTACGAATTACTTAGAAGTCTTCATAATAACACTTAGCTAAGAAAGTCAGTCCGTAAGAAATAATACCTCTAATGTGAGAATACTCAGGTAAATGTCTCAACCACTGAACACTTCCATAAACACTGATCTACGAACAATCAACTACGAAACTGAAATTGCAAGCACTAAATAATCAACTAAGAACTAATGAATTCCCAGAACTTGCTGTTCTTTGTTTTTATGACTAAACTCTCCTCACAATTCTTTCTACCCAACGTCACATGGTTGTCCACTTGGGTAAGACTTATGTCTTGTTACGAAATACACTTATATACTATATACTTATATGCTTTTATCCATTTAAGATGGGGTCTTTGTTACCTCTAAATTTTATGGTAGTGTGTCCTGATATAACCTAATTGGACCTTGTTGTCCACTGGTTGAAAGAAGCACGCCTCTCCAAAAGAGAGGCAAACTCGTTAATACCCGACCTTCTTATATGCTATCTACCGCACGTCAAATTCGAAACGTTTGATATGGTCAAAATGCAGACCCCTTCTCCAAACCCGGACAGTCCAAGTGGCAAGACCATTAGGTAACAGTATATTTATGGTAATGAGATAATACAGTATGTATAACAAGTCCACCGTTTTGAACATGAACTACAAAGACTAATAGATCAAGTCAATAAATCAAGTAATGAATATGGACTGGATATAAACATTCAAAAAACAAAAACCATGATAATCAGCAAAGACACAGAAGAACAGGAGGTAAACATAAACATACAGGGAGAGAAACTACAACAAGTAAAACAGTATCAATATCTTGGACACATAGTCACAAATGATGGCAGATGTGAAACAGAAGTTAAAAGGAGAATAGGAATGGCTAAAAGTACCTTCAATGACATGAGGAAATTATTAATATCTAAACAAATTACAAACAAGTTAAAAATGAGAATTATAAAATGCTACATCTATTTCATATTAATGTATGGCTCAGAAACATGGACACTAAATAAACAATTAGAAGACAAAATTGATGCCTTTGAGATGTGGGTATATAGAAGAATAGGGAGAACATCATGGAAAGAGAAGAAAACAAATAAAGAGGTGCTAAAGACACTTAATATGAAGAAAGAACTACTAAGAGAAATAAAGATCAGGCAAATAAAATACTTTGGACACATTTAAAGACATGACACCCTATTGAAGACCTTACTTGAGGGTAAAGTCAAAGGGAAGCGAGCAAGAGGTAGGCAGAGATACAAGTGGGAGAGTAACATTACACGATGGACAGGTTACAGTCTAGCAGAGTGCACCACCAAGACAGGAGATGTTGGAGATACGTTGCAGCCAACCATCGTTGCGGAGACGGCACTTGATGATGATGATGAAAAAAGGTTTATGCAGCATTTGTTTCCTGACACCAGCTGACAGGTTCAGTTCCAGTCCACTGACAAATGGAAATTAAACCAGGTCCATTTTAGCGGCACCAAATCGCCTTGCAACTTGAGTGAACATGGTTTTCCGTACTTGACTAACTCATCTCAAATCTTTTTTTAGATGCGGTTAGTCAAGTACGGAAAACCCGTTTACTGGAGTTGCAAGGCGATTCGGTGCTGTTAGAAAGGGCCTGGTTCAATTCCTGTTAGCCTCAAGAATTTTTAATTTATCCTCTTGCTTCCTACTTGAATTGACAAATGAATAGTCGATAAATCTTCATCACTCTTCCCTGTGATTCATGGCTCATTGTGAACTTTGACAGGGAATTCTCTCTCCTTGTTTAACGTGCGATGTTGAATTTTTACAGAACCCAAGAAATATTCTATATCACGTGATTTATGTCTTCGATTGCACACATTTTTGTATTATATCTTAGATTCTGATGTGGCGTGAATGACCGCTGATTGGGTTATCAATGTGTTGGTATTGAGATAGGGGTTAGTGTAGTGCAATGCGATGATGCTAATTATCAAACTGTTCATGGTTCGATTCTTTGTACTGCATATACCCTACTCTAAACAGCACAAAACATGTAATGGATTTTTTACAAGTTGAATGAAAAACTATGAATATCGTGTAGATATATGACATATGTGCTGTGCATCGGCCATTTTCAGCTACATGAGAAGGACTAAGCATCGGACATTTTCAGCTACATATAAAGAATGAGCATCAATTGAGCAGTTTAAAAGCAGATGCTAATTTTAATCAGTTACAAGTTTGTGATGATGTGCCTTATTTTTTCTTTATATTTCTTGTGGAACACATGGCTACAGCTGTTGCTCTCCAGCGATTTCTGTGTTTTGCTGTCTTCATCAACTATTCCCAGTAGGTGGTCTCATTTGATTTTGAATCTTCATCACAGTTCTCCTTCACGTATTCTTCGGTCTTCCAGCTCTCAACTTTCCCTGTGGGTTCCAGTCCAGAGGCTGTATGGTTATGTTGTCAGACTTCTTTCTGAGGGTATACCAAATCCACTTTCAGTTTCCACTTGTTATCTCTACCTCAAACGGGCACTGGTATTATATTTTACTCTTTCACAATTCATATTATTCATTTGGTATCAATTCTGTTCATCTAATGCAAAATAAACGACTGAATATCTAGTGATAAATATATGATTTTATGTGCTACATGCCATACTTCAGAGCTATAGAGCAATACAGACCACATTTGTATTAAACAATCTAACCTTTACATTCGACACCCTCTTAAAGCTGTTGTTAAATAAACACGCTAATTCTTAGATCTGGTCATCCTGCAGCTTAACAATGTCATCATATCTTATGTCATATATATATATAAATACTATGAAGGTAACAGGTGTACAGCTGATTGGAAATGTCAGAATTATTTCATATAATGATGACATTCTGGTGTACTATCAGGGTTTAGAAAATGACACGCCCGTGTGTTGCTGGGGTCCGAAAGGGGAGCAAAGAATAGCAACACTGTTTACCTTCCACGCATGTCGTAAAAGGCGACTAAGGAGGTTATGGGATGGAGTTGGCTGTCCCATCACATATAGGGTCAGTGACCCAAAGCCATGCTGAAGTCGGATGTATCAGACCGAAAGGCGCAGATATCGCACCAATTATGTAAACCATAACACAACGCATTCCGTTCTCCGGACTACATCCTGCTAATCTGCAGGAGTTTGAGAACGAACGCAGAAGAAGAAAGATAACAAATTGTTCAGGATCTACAAAGTGAAATGGATCACATTCGCTAATGGTGTAATACTGTAATGCATCTGAAGCTCTGGTAAATGCAAGAAAAACAGATATACCTCGTAATATGGTTCTCTTATTAATCACATTGACCAATGATATACTAGTTATAGTGTCCCATAACAATCTATGTGGAGAGATAGTACAGAGATCATAAACTTTAAAATACATGATAGTGTTGTTTGACAAATGTTTGTGTTTCAATAAGCATGTAACTTACACAAAGTACTCAAGGGGCTTGACAGCGATGATGGCGTTGGCTAGCGCCGGGTGTATACTTTATAAAGCTCTACGCTTTCCGGACGTGTGGCATTGGGACAAATAATGTTGCAATATATTTAAGTATATATGACTTATAGAATGTTGGGGGTCCTAAACTATAGTTTGTTTAGCTTATACGTAACTCCTGCACTAGTGTTGGCTGCTGTTTTTGTGAACGACTTCTTGAACTGCTATATCAAGGGCTAGTCCTGTCTGTTGCAGAGTATGCATTGGCTATCCTGACCCTAAGCTCAACGCAGATTGTTAGACTTGATATGATACAGAATGAAACGATGCGTATCATTCTTGGTTGCCACAGAGACCCAGAAATAATGTCAATGTGCTTCATGCTGGATAATTATACCATGAGACCAAGAGCGTATATTTTCCGTACTCGTTCATACCTGTACTAAAGTGCTGACAAGAACCATCTACATGATGATATTGAAAAAAGATAAAAGGTAATATATTAAAGAGGGGGAAGTCATGGTTTGGCAGGGCAGATGGGGTTATTAAACGGGTATTCACAATAGGGGACATAGAACCTAAAGAAGAGTGGGAAAGTAAGCCTAGCAAGTCTACAACTGCCAATGATGTGGTAATCAAACTTTTTCAGGAAAAGTGACAATAAAATCTCAGTACATATACATTCACAAGTCCAGGCTCTTATCAGTGAGAATGACTCAGATAGAGATTTTATTGTCCACACTGATCGGTCTGTATCACGACACGTGCGTAGTGCTTGGGCATTCACGTCTCAGTGCAGAGAGAAGTGTGTTAATTAAGGAAGAAAGTGGTGCTATCTATACAACCAATAGTAGTTTAATGACAGAGGTGATGGCAGTGACAAAGGTAACGATATGGCTGGAGTCCACAGAGTGTGTCAGTTGTCTCTTTTCTTACTGATTATATGGGTATGCTTAGAGAGATTCAGTCGGGTTTCTTCCTTGTCAGTGACGTGAGTCGATGAAATATGTGCTGACGAGATTTAACTTCATTTTTGTACCTGCATTCGTGGGTGTTAAAGGAAATGAAAGAGCAGAAAGACTTACCAGTGTGACCACAGTGACTATTGGCAGTTCAATGTACCGTGTTGATTTTTTGAATGCAGTCATGGAGTTGAACAGGATGGAAGATATGTGGTGTATGTCTTCTGTATCTATGACTAATGCAGGACTTGCAAGTGAAGCGTAGTGTTGCAAGCGACGAGCGACATATAGAAACCAAAAGAGTTATCAACCAGCGCAGAACCGGAACAGTCAGTTACCACAAGCCTAAGGACATACTGAATATGAGATAGGAGTACCTATAGACCTGTCCAGAGTACCATGTTGTTGATCTGACGACTAAATAACTATCTCGTGCCACTGTTTTTATTTGTTTAGCTTTAATATTGTGCTGATAATTTTGTTTTGATATCTAGCATAAAGTCCTAAATACAACGTGCTTACAATGTATCATCTCTCGCAAAAATATCGGCAAAATATTCGCAGAATGTGTCACTCATTTGATGGATTTGACAAGGAAGAAATTAATTAAACACGCAGAAAAAAATAACACGTAAAACATACTCATAAAATACAAGGATCCTTATGTTATGAAGTTTGCGACCTCATTCAAGCCCCGTTGGTTAATTAAGTGAGAAAGACTTAGTTCGCTTGGCATTCAGACTCTAGTAATCCCATCAGTAAATGTATCCTAGAATAATGACATTAAAGATTTAACTTGAAGGGGCAGAGATCGTAGTTTTCATCACAAGTAGTGCGCATGAATTACGTCTCTGTAGGCATAGAATTTCTGACCGGGGGCATCCAGTAGAGAAATCAAAGAATGTACTTGGACAGTGCCGCTAGGGAATTGTCTCGTAAGATGTTTTAAGTTTTAAGTAGTTATGTACAAAAATATTAATCAACAAAGCTCGGCACAAAATCATAGACCTGAAAGTAATTTAGGGATCGTTCATTTTGAAGGCTCGTTCTCGTGTGTATTTATCTGACAGGATTAACGGAAGTTATAGACTCTTTTCATTGTCGCCACACTTGTCGTTACATTTTCAAATCAATTTTTTTTCACATAAATTCTTACATCCGTTTTCGTACAATGTATGAGTAATTTTGGTTTGATAGGATAACTTATTTGTGTACATGTACTAGTCGGAGTTAGTTCTAGTACAGCGTTTCTCAAAGTGAACGATTTAGGAGGGGTTTCTCTGCGTTAAGGTACTTTAGATGTGCACTGGTATCAATGGTTAATTGGAAATAGTGGCGGATGGGTGGGGGATGGGGACAGATATATATATACACGATACTATTGAATCATTCAAAAGACACAAATTGACGTTAACTGTTTTTAGTAAGTGCAAGAAAAAGTCACATCATGTAATTTTCTTCTTTTTTTTCATTCCTTCTCAAACTCTTGCATATTGTCAGGATGTAGCCTAGAGAACGGAATGAGTTGTGTCATGATTTGCAGCTTAGCTGCAATATCTATACCTTTTTCCCTGACAAATCCGACTTCAGCATATCTTGTGGGTCACTTTGACTATATAAGATGGACAGACACCTCCATCCCAAAACCTCCTTAGTCAACTCTCACGACATGAGCAGTTAACAGTGTCGCTATTATTTGTCCCCCCCCCCCCCTAAGGCCCGCCCCCCTCAACACACGGGCGACGGGAAAGTTTAATGATAGGGTCAAGCTCTAATAGAAACATGTGTCCTCATTTGCTAATTCCCCGTCGAAGACGGATGTGTCGGGCCATTGGTTCAAATGTAACGGATACACAATGCATTTCCATTCTCTGGACTACATCCTGCTAGAAATCTAGTAGGGCCATGGTCTTGCTACGAGTGAGATCCAGCGGGAGTTTGAGAATGAACGCTGAAGAAGAAGAAGTAGCATTTGCTAATTCAGAGAAGTTGCAATCGTCTGCTTACAACAGAAAACTATTTCATTGCATTAGAAGGAAAATAAAACATTACATATCATGAGATTTTTAAAATAAACGATGCATAACTTTAAAAAGTTTCTTAATGTGTGCCCCCTTTTTTCTTTTCATTTTCATTTTAAAGTGCGCAATAATAAAGAACATGAAATGTATGGGAATGTTGTGGTGGAAGGTTTCTTGGACTATATGATATATACGAAAGCGGGCAGCGGTTTATATAATAGATATGAAAGGGCAAGCTGATTTTATATTATATATTATTGTTTCTCAAAGGGGCGCTTCTGCCCCCTATCGTTGGCGTTTTAGAAGCGGCATAGTATATTTTCAAAAATCATAACCCCGCAGAAGACGGATGTGCCGGGTCATTGGCGGAAATAAAACGGCGACACGACATTTCCATTCTCTGGACTACGTCCTATTGGAAATCTAGAATGGATATTGTTCCTGCTACAAGAGATATGCAGCAGAAGTTTGAGAATGAACGCTGAAGAAGAAGAAGAAGACATGTCATAACTATTCGTGTCAATTTTTACTTATAATGGGAAGTGATCGTGTAGTGACTATATTTGAAAGATCTTCATAATGAGAAGAAATAATTACTTCATTTATTAATTAATGCATTCGATGTCTATTCACATTTATAATTGATAATTATTA
This sequence comes from Meghimatium bilineatum, assembly GCA_034231615.1. Classification (NCBI taxonomy): domain Eukaryota; kingdom Metazoa; phylum Mollusca; class Gastropoda; order Stylommatophora; family Philomycidae; genus Meghimatium; species Meghimatium bilineatum. Next base: position 97,784,083 of record CM067298.1, read on the forward strand.
ATAGCGAGACCTGTTAGCTAAAGCATTGATATATGCCGTATATATATATATATATATATATATATATATATATATATATATATATATATATATATATATATATATATATATATATATATATATATGTGTGTGTGTGTGTGTGTGTATGTATGTATGCATATATGCATATATATGATGCTCCTTCGTCGCAGGCGAAGATGAATATGGCAGGAAAAACACTAAACATGTGGAGGAGAATGACGAATAAGAACAACAGTGGTGTTTGTCTATTTTGATGTAGGTTTGTGAGTCCGAAGATGCCTGAGGAGTCATATTCCTTGCCAGGAAAGATCTGTTGCAGTGTACATGCATGGGATCCTGAGTAAGAAAGTTTTCAAATCTTATTTTCCGTTTCTGTCTCTGCCTATATATATATATACACACACGTTTATAAAATAGATTGGAGAGTTCTTTATAACTTTGCAAATTCTTGAGGTATTTGCACATAATGCAATTGAATCTACTACATACGATGTAGGTGAAGTGATTATATTGCATATTACATGTACCATATGAAATGTAAATAATAACATTTATCCTAATACTCACTGTTCTGATTGCAAAAAGTGAGGGAAACCTTCAAGATTTAATTAATGTAGTAGTCACAGAAAGTAAAGAGAAAGGCCTCTTTCTAAATATCAAGAAAATAGAAGTAATGGTTATTTCAAAGAAACAAAATAACACAACTTGCAAGATCAAAGTGAATGATATAGTATTAAAACAGGTCACCAATTCAAATATTTAGGTACAATGATTACAGCAGATGGAAGAAGTTCAACAGAAATAAGATGCAGAATAGGACAGGCAAAAACAACGTTAAGAAAAAGGAAAAATATACTGTGTAATATGATCTTGTCATTAGAAGTGAGAAAGAGAGTTCTGCAGTGCTATATAACCCCTATACTAACATATGGGTGCGAGTCTTGGACAATAAACAAACTGGAAAGTGGGAAATTAGAGGCAACAGAGATGTGGTTCTACAGAAGAATGCTGAGAATATCATAGACTGCCAGAAAAACTAATGTAGAGGTGTCGAAAGAGTCAAATGCGAAATTGACCTTAATCAACAATATAAGAAAAAGGCAATCTTCTTTTTTTGGCCAATTCATGAGACAGGCAGGTTTAGAGAACACAGTCACAACAAGCAAAATTGAAGGCAACAGAGACAGAGGGCGACAACGTGAGAAAATATTAGACAGTTTGACAGCCCGACACGGCAAGGAAACAACAACGACCTTGATTCATAATATTGTGGACAGAGAGCTGTGGAGAGCCATGACCGCCTACGCCAGCTGGTATGGAACCTGATGATGATGATCCTAATACTCAACAAATTGACCAAATGAAAACTAACATTGAAAATCAACAAATGAACTCTGAAACGAATTGAAACCAGTGGAATATTCATTACACGATTCATTATACGGTGCAATTAAGTATATGGCCAGTTTTTACGTTCACCTTTACTTTCACTTTCCCTTTCATCCTTATCAGATGTCATGGTTCTCGCGTTCTCAGTATTACATGTTACATGTTGGCGGTGCTCGCACCCTGAAATATTTGGGAACTCTTGCATTACATCTTGATGTCCACTCAATAAAATGAAACCTTGTCCCTGACATGTGTTAGAATCACACAAAACATATAACAAATCATGAAAGAAATATTATTCTCAAATTTAATAACAGCAGATTGAAATAGCTCAGATATATTTGAAATATATTTCATACAAAGAGACATACATTTTTCGAATGTTTTGTAAGTGGAACGCGTGGCCGTACGGCTAGATTCCTGAGGTCTCGGGTTCAATCCTCGGTTGGGACAAGGATTTTTATCTTTCGAAGATGCAATAAAAAATTCTTCCTGTACACGTCGCGGCGACAGCTTTGACAAAGTGGCCTTTATTTACACTTCCACAGCCTTAACAGCATCCCTGCACTCCCTAACAAGAAAACACGCAGTAATGAAAGTTTTTTATATGTAAGTCCCGGTGAGGGAACACCTGCAGTGGTTGGTTGGTATCTTGTGATTCTGGCTCACTTCTACAATATGCCAAAACTAAATGTTGTAACAATCCATTGTATCCAAGGACACAGAAACGATGTGGGATGTAGTATTACCCCCTCCCTTTTAGGAAATCAGGACATAACTTTTAGTACATTTGGAAGGAAGTCAGGAATTCAGTCTAGAGGTGGGTATCCCCCCCCCACACCCTCTTTTGACAATTATTTTCAGAAATGTCACCAACGTTTTCATTTAAAAAAAATTGAATTACACTCGAAAATGAATGAATGGCTTATGTTTTAGGTAACCTCCCCTCTAACTTAAACTTCATTATTGGCGCTCTTTTCTGTGGTCTTCTTCTGGGTTGGTATCCTGATCTCACTTTGTTATATGCCTTTACCGGCAACTTGTCTTGCATTCTCATATTATGGCCAAACCACTTGATCTGCTGCCTTTCTGTGTATTCTGTGCAATGTGCTATACCTATTCTTTCCCTGATGTCCCCATTCCGTAATCAATCAAGACTGGTGACCACTGCAGCTTTCCTCAATCAGTGTATCTCACATGTCACTGTCTTTCTATAATGTGGAAATGAGAGAGACCAGGTTTAACACTGATAGCGTGGTGTTGGTAGGAATACACTGTAAATCATTTGTCTTTTAACTTTAATCTCGATCTTGGAATGAAAAAGTAAATTGTCTAGTGACAATAATAATGAGGATGAATTTAAAAGTCTTCTACAGACGGAATAAAATGTAGTTAAAGGCAATTGTTTGATGAGGTTTGTGCACTATTTGATGCCATAGTGGAGTTTCTTTATTTAATAAAAGAACAGCTAAGAGTTGAAGATAAAAGAATAATTATATAGAGTAAGAGCAGTTACACGAATAACAAGTGCTACTGAAATGTAAACTGCCCGAACAAGGGGAAATGTGTCTAGAATAATGATTAAGGAGGCAAAAACACACTCAGCCAAATTTCAATCAATCACACCAGCAATTGAGGCGTTACTGGAAAATATGCTAACCAAAATAAAAACACGTTAACAGGTGAAAAGCATACTGCTAGAAAATATATCAAGGTCCAAATAACTGGATGGGATCAAACAAAAGCAGCACAAAATCCTAATCAAAATTCTTTATAGAACAAAATCAGCTGGGCACTTATTAGACATGCTTATTATCCTCTTCGTAGAAAATACGTGTTTGTGCAGGCCACGACTTATCCTCACTCCCAAATTCAAGCATTCTCGATACTGACTTATGCTCCTGAATCGCACAATTCTCTGATCGTGTGAATTCACAAGGAGCAGTGAGTATGGCTGCTCGGTGTACAGATTGATCATATGTTATGGTGGTAAGGCTAGCTAACTTGTCGGCTCGTTCGTTTCCCTCTACACCCGCGTGTCCGGGAACAAAGATAAGAGTGGTTTTCGCAGTCAGCCCCGCTTTTACTTCTCTCTCTCTCTCTCTCTCTCTCTCTCTCTCTCTCTCTCTCTCTAAAGACTGCACCCATTGCCTACGTACATCGTTTTTGATGTTTTGGATCCTATTATTTGAATCACTTAATATGCACGCATGGGAATAAGCTCACGATTCCAGAAAGTATAGGACCTGCGTTACGACATATACTTCCACCGTTAGACTGCTTGTTGTTGCGATGAAGGTTCTAGTGGCTTCGTGTACTGTTTTTCCACTTGATCTGGTAGTAAAGACCCATACATACTACTGGTGGCGAATGACCGTCATTTTCGTGTAAATCGCAACGTCTGTACCATCGGCATATTCGCAAATGAGTGCCTAGAACTCAGCGTCCACGCTCGAAATACTATGTTCCATGCAATCGTAATTGCGTGTAATAACTGGCTTGATTACCTCATGAAAGACAATAGGAACAGATTCGTCGCCAGGGCAGTTACAAACCTGGAAACTGGAACGCAAGTTTTTCTAAATACATAGGGTTATTGGTCACTTTACATATTCTGTGTCGTCAGCCAATGCAAAGAACGGATCAGCCAATGTAAGTTGCGCTGAGTAAGATCAGCGCTCATGATATATCTGTAGAAGGGCTTAGAGAAAGCTTAATCAGGGTTCAATGAAATATTTGCGGAGTTGATACAAGCAGAAGGAAAACTTGCTACAACTGTTGTGATATTCACTTGTGATACGTGCTGTGATTCAAGAAGGAAAATCAAGTGTCCCAGTCTATGACACCCCTTCCCACCATTTTTTATTATTGAAAATTGACGAAGTTAAATATGAGCATATGACCACGCCTCTGTAAACATCGACTGTTAAATATGAACATATGACTACACCTCTGTAAACATCAACAGTTAAATATGAGCATATGACCACACCTCTGTAAACATCGACTGTTAAATATGAACATATGACCACACCTCTGTAAACATCGACAGTTAAATATGAACATATGACCACACCTCTGTAAACATCAACAGTTAAATATGAGCATATGACCACGCCTCTGTAAACATCGACTGTTAAATATGAGCATATGACCACACCTCTGTAAACATCGACAGTTAAATATGAGCATATGACCACACCTCTGTAAACATCGACTGTTAAATATGAACATATGACTACACCTCTGTAAACATCAACAGTTAAATATGAGCATATGACCACACCTCTGTAAACATCGACTGTTAAATATGAACATATGACCACACCTCTGTAAACATCGACAGTTAAATATGAACATATGACCACACCTCTGTAAACATCAACAGTTAAATATGAGCATATGACCACGCCTCTGTAAACATCGACAGTTAAATATGAGCATATGACCACGCCTCTGTAAACATCGACTGTTAAATATGAACATATGACCACACCTATGTAAACATCGACAGTTAAATATGAGCATATGACCACGCCTCTGTAAACATCGACTGTTAAATATGAGCATATGACCACACCTATGTAAACATCGACAGTTAAATATGAGCATATGACCACACCTATGTAAACATCGACAGTTAAATATGAGCATATGACCACACCTATGTAAACATCGACAGTTAAATATGAGCATATGACCACACATCTGTAAACATCGACAGTTAAATATGAGCATATGACCACGCCTCTGTAAACATCGACTGTTAAATATGAGCATATGACCACACCTATGTAAACATCGACAGTTAAATATGAGCATATGACCACGCCTATGTAAACATCGACAGTTAAATATGAGCATATGACCACACCTATGTAAACATCGACAGTTAAATATGAGCATATGACCACACCTATGTAAACATCGACAGTTAAATATGAGCATATGACCACACCTGTGTAAACATCGACAGTATACTACTTCTTAAAAGAAGGAAATTTGGGCCCAGAGATGACATGTACACCATAGTGCACCGGCCGGCGATCCATAGCTGATCGAGCATCAGGGTCAGTGAACTACAGCTGGTCAAGACTCTCAGTACACTTCCACGCAGTGGGCCTGGAAACAGGAGTGCAGCAACCTTGCTGTAGCCTGGCCAAGTACTAGGGGTCGAAGATACGGGAATGCCAATCCGGCCCAAAAAATTGCTGGTTGAAGACGGATGTGTCAGGTCGAAAGGCGTAGATAATCCAGCTTGCTGTAAAACATGACACAACGCAGATCACCCTCATACGTCCTTCTCAGGACGGTCAGCGGAATGCTTTCCGGGGGTCCGCCGCAAGGCGTACGACGAAGAAGAAAAAGAAGAAGAAAAGAAGGAAATTTGAAACTTCACAAAAACTACAGAACAATCGCGCTTATCAGTAACGTCAGTAATAAACATCTCACAATAATCATGAAAGAAAGAAAGAACAGATGAAGAGAGAAGCAGACATGATCCTGGCTGGTTTTAGACAGAATAACGGTACTACCATGCCAAACATCTTCAATAATAGAAAAGTGTTGAGAAATTCAATGCAGAAATATTCACGTTTCATTGACTACATACAAACCTTTGTTGTTTATCACATCATAGATTGTATAATGTAATAAACAGCATGGGATTCACATCTCATATCTCTCATCACAATGCTCTAGATCAAAATAACGTGTGCATATCACGGGAGAAGCATGTAAAGTTCATAAATGTGTCGAACAGGACTGCATCCTCTCACAACATCTGTTATATATATACACACAGATAACATCATATGTAATGTACGAGGGGACCGCATCGCAAACATTTCTAACATTTCAACATTGAATGTGATGAGAGTATACAGATGGCACAACCCTCAAATAAAACAGCCCCACACAGGATTTTGCCAGTAAAACGAAATAGAGAGGGTCGACATCTTTTCCTCAATGCAAAGAAAACTAAAATATGGTTTTTGCCAGAAACGTGCCCACATACGGTAAATATTAACAAAGAACAACTAGTAAATGTTAATAATTTTGAATATCTGGGGTGAACTATTACTTACACATGAATTTATTCGGTAGAAATATTTTTTAAAAAGATTTAAAAGAGCCCAATAAAAAGGATAACAAATGAAAACAGGAAAACAAAGTTACAATTTTCAAGAAGTTATATTTTACCAGCTGTGACACATGGACATAGACACCTGCAATGTAAACAAATATCGACATTTCAAATGAAACTTCACTGAAAGGTCATAAGAGTATAATTGACAGAGAGAAAATCTAACATAGATGTTCGCAAAGACCTGTATGTAGAAGAAGAATGACTTCTGAAATCCATCAAATAACACAAGCTAATATATTTGAGTTGTATATGACTTGGACTTTAAACAAAACAATATCCATAAGAATAAATTCATTTGAAATAAAGTGCTTCAAAACGATCCCACGTATATCAAAGATAGGGAAATAGAAAAATATTGAAATGTCTAATTATTGTAACTAAGTGAAGAGTGACTCCTAAATGACATCACAAGAAGGAAGCAACAATATTTTAGACATCTACAGAGACACGATTGTATCGAAATGCTGATTTTGGATGTCAGAGCGCCAGGAAAGCGAAGAAGAGGAAGAACGAAAAGTCAATGGACCAATGACATCAAAGAATGTATCAATGATATGTCTCTGGCCAATGCAGACCTGCTTGCCCGGGACAGAGAGACGTTCAGAGTATCCACGACGAAGACAACGTTCTAGAAAGAATATGTTTCTTAATATAATATTAGATTAATTATTGGTGCATCCATCGTCATGTGCGATACTAGGTTAATATCACATGAACAGAAAACGTTATTGTACAGATGATATGCCGTGGGGCTTCCACAAGAGGAAAACTTCACTATATTGGCATGCCATCTACTAAGAGTTCAATGTTTTATAATGATCAAATGTCGATTAGGCCAAATAGTGAGACCTTCTGCATGCGGAATACAATGAGTTAGAAAGATTAATCTTGGAAAGACAAGTTTCGGGAAAGAGAAAAAGATGCCGCCCAAAAACGTCGATAGACAGAATAGATTAAAGACTTACTAAATACGACACCAATGGAGGCAGGTCAGTTTCTACTGAATCAAGAGGCTTACAGATTGACAGTGAGAGTTTTGCAAATGACAGGTCACAAAGAGGTAATCCAGACATAATCTCCAACAATCTCGATCACATCGGAGATAACGTCGATTATTGTTTCGCTAGCTAGTCAGAGTAGTTTTCAGAACGTATGGAATCAGCCAAGACATCAGCAGTATGACTCGTAGCTACACGAGAACCACGATTAAGTTTTCCCCCAGATATATGTCTCTATAACTCTTGCATTGCACCCATCATGTAAACTGAGTCCAGCAGCATTAGTACTCGATTTGAAAGAGTACACTAGAAATATACCTATGTATGACTCCGTCCTGCATTTTTTCAGCTAAACACATAAAAAATGGACAAGAGTTACCGGTGTCAAATATATAGTCCGCCCATGTGTTGCCGGGGTTAAAAAAGGGAGCAAATAACAGCGACACTGCTACCTGCCAGGCACGTCCTAAGAGGCGACTAAGGGAGTTTAGTTGATGGAATTGACTGTCCTTCCCCATAGAGGGTCAAAGTGATCCATAGATAATGCTGAAATCAGATATGTTAGGCCGAAATGCGCAGATATCGCAGCTAATCTGTAAATTGTGACACAACGCACTCCGTTCCCTTTACTACATCCTTTTATAAGCACGATTTTGAGAATGAGCACAGAAGAAGAAGAAGAAATGTATAGTCCAAATGTGGACAACTTTTCTTGGGTCAGCGGGCCGGATTGAGACTTTTTGGCGTGGAATGCAACCCATAAGCTTTCTTTATATCTCTGAAGTTTGCGGGATGGAATCCATAAGCTTTCTTTATATCTCTGAAGTTTGTGGGATGGAATCATTAAGCTTTCTCTATTTCGCCGATGTTCAGGGATGGGATCCATAAGCTTTCTTTATTTCTCATAAGTTTCAAGCAGTATGTTCTAGGGTTAGAAATCAGTGCATATAGTATTGTAAATTCAGCCTGTGGGCCAGTAAAAATTTCCTTGCGGGTCGCATTTTACCACCTTCTGATTGTTTCTGATATAGTTAAATTACTGTTTGGCACGTGTAGGAGATTGCACAACTCGTAATCTCACGGGATCGATCCAAACAAGCAAACTTTAGAAATGTACATTCCTTGCACGATAAAAAAACAATTACTTTCAGAACTATCATAGATCACTAATATTGTCTGTGTTACACCTTCATGCAAGGATTTCATTTCTCGCATACCAAACACAATTCTCAATGTATGGCTCTTTCATGCAAAAATTAAAAACCGGTGCGTCATTAAGCTGGATTATCCAAGGATATTGCCGTATAAGCCTATCCTATTTATTCCGCATTAATGATGTCGATATCACCGTCGAAGACTGAAAAAGTATTAAAACTCTAGCAAGTAGCGGCGCTGAGATGAAGAGATATTGAGAAGATAGGTACACAGATTTACACTACTGACATTGTTCTGGAATCTGATAGAACAAGAGGTACTCAGAAAAACAAGTAAAAGATAATTTTTTGGGTCTGTTTTTTTTATACCCAAGAATTACAAGAAATAGAGAAATTGTATCCATTAATGAAATGGGGAGGTTTCTCCGGTGCATTATTTAATATTCATAAAATGTCAACTGTCTGTGATGTGCGATTCTTTGAAATTTATACTTCTGGTCTTTACCGTCCCTCTCAACTCTTCCTTGCAAAATAGTTTTAGAAAGTGAATCGTGTCTGGTTGCATGTACAAACGAAACAAGTTTCCACAGTTTACCACCAACAAAAGTGTTTCTTGATCACTTTTACATTTTGTGCGCGCAGAAGGAATATATTTGTCTTTATGTTCTATAGAACTTATTTTTAACAGACGTCTGTGGCACTTAAATATACAAAATCATGAATCCTTCTTTCCGTGTTTGCCTTGAGTGTCCATGTCTGACATCCATACAGAAGACTTGTAAACGGTCAAAGTTCAGACAAAACTGTAAAATGGCCCACGAAAATAACCATATCCTCACCTTCTCACTATTTCTCTAATCGTGACCCTAGCATATAGCATCTATTGGCTAATGGGAATTCAAGCATTCTAAACGTGACATATTTGACAATTCTCTTTAATTTTCATTGGCTGTCACACAAAGTATAATTATAGTAACCAATGAAAATGACGAGAACAGTTGGTTGAGTCATTATGAAGGATTGAATTTCAAACGAGACAGTATGTCTTATAATGTAAAAGGTCATGCACTAAATACCCAGTTGTGCACACATTTCTCAGTCACCTTTCTAAGTAAATTGAAGTACGGCATTGAGGTTGATATGTATCCTGGGGCGGTACGACCTAACGGGAATTGAATTTAACCCTGGGTTAAGGTGACCAGGACGATAGACATCTTTTCTCGAACACCCTTTGTTGTGACCAAGTCACTGCTATTAAATCCTGCACCACTGATGAAGATCTAGGTACACTCTCGAAAATCGTTTTATTTTTGAGTTTGGTATCCTTGAGCTTTTGGACTTAATTCCGACCATTCCTTTGTTTAGTTCTCGGTTGTTGTGGTCCTTGTCTTTATTCAATGTGTTCCGTCATTTACGCTATCATTTTTTGTTTATTTCGTTTCCACGTGAATTTACCAGTTTGTGTATTTCCTGTTTCCATCCTTCCGGCATCTCGCATCCACATTTCGCCCGAACACGTTAGTTTGTCGTTGTGTCATTTCTACTCTTCGTGTTTCGATGTTATGTAAGTGTCATCTTGATAATTTCCTTTTGGTCGAAGCGTCAATTATGTCCTGTGTATTGTTATTTGTATGATTATGCACTGTATTTTTTTCACGTTTGTACCCGCCATTGATAGTTTGTTAGCCTTCGTCACGTAAGATTTCATTACATACGTTCTACGTAAGTACTTTTGTTGTGATCAGAATACCAAAAATAGACTGAGTAAGAGTGTTGCTAAACACAGGATAGAGAAAGAGAGAACAAAATGTCCGTAATCGATCCAGCCAATAGCTATTGGATCATGGGTCATGCGTGACCGAGCGGCAGTACTAACGATATCAACGATTCATGCGAGACCGTGGCCAATAACTGAGCCCGGTTATGGCTATGTTCCGAGGTCAAGAAATTTCACCATTGCTGCGGCGTACATGTTGAAAATGAAACTGGTCAGGTGAGTTTCTTGTCAAACGGTTGTTAGGCAGCTAAGCATTTATAGGCAAAAACTAGAAGCTGACTAGTAACTTCTAATCGCGTGTGCTCTACAGTGATACGAAAGAGAAACAAATAATAACGATATTGTTAGCTGCTATACATGTGGTAAGAGGCGAATATGTAAGTTTGGAATGGATTCGGCTGTCCCATCTCAAATAGTAAATGAATAATATAATATAGATATATTATATATAGGTGCCTCTGTAACATTTAATTGATTTACTCATGACACATCTGAAGCAACCTTGTTTATGTGTTATATATGTTTACAAGTAGGTCTAATTTGGTTGTAGTGTTGAGACATATCGAATTGTTTAACAAGTAGTTGCAAGAATCCTTAGATTTGTTCATGAAGAGAACTCCTTAGCAAAATTGTGGTGGATTATACAATACAAGGGGGCGTGTATTGACAAAATTAAAGTGTTCTTTTTTCTGGCGTTCGTTCTCAATTAGCAGGATATAGACAGGGTATGGATGGGATGTGTCCTAGTTTATTGATAAGCTTCGATATCTATACATTTCGGCTGACATATTGGAATTCAGCACTTTACCGTATATAATTAACCAACTCCACAACCAAAACTTCTTTAACCACCATCTACAGGGTGTAACAATCTCTTGCTCGCCTTATAGCCACCGAAAAAATACGACGATCAGAATTAAGATTTCTTCTTCTGCGTTCAGCATCTGTGGTCATGCTATACCGTCAGGCCTGTCGTCAAGACGAATCCACTGTCTTCTCCAGGTCAGAGCGGCTGCCTCATAGCTTTTGCCTCAAGTCTGTATCCTCTGGCCAGGTCTGCTGTCTCTGCTCTTTGTATGTTGGGCAGTCCTGAAGTATGTGTTCCGGGGTCTGGGTTCCGGATCCACATGGACATTTATCTGTGTTTGAGATCTTTAATGGGTAACGGTAACCCAACAGTCTGCAGTGGCCTGTTCTAAGGCGAAATATTGTGGTCTGTTGATATCTTTGGAGGAAATGTTCGTATTCCCCTTCCATTTGTTTCTTCCACTTTGCAGAATTAAAATTTAATCCCCCATCTAGATCTGATGTCTTGTCACAAGACCGCCTCTAACATAGACCTATTGGCAAATAGGAAATCCGGCCTTCTTAATGATTAATTTGACCATTTCCGTAACTTTCATTTGCCACTATGATTATCACAACCAATGAATTAGCGCGATTTACTTTTAAAAGTGACACTAACAAGGAAGTAATTAAATGTTACTATTGTTTAAAATCTAATAAATTAGTACACATTTCAAGAAATATAAACGTTATAAACAAATGCGTTTTCGACGTTGCGGCTTCAAGACTTGTGGGGCAACGAATGTGTAAAAATGAAAAGTAACATGACATTAACTTAAACAATCTCAACAAATGCAGAGTCGTAGCTTAATCGGAATAATTTAGTTAGAGACTTGTGAAATCATTATTTAATGTGCATTTAACTTGCGTTGTCAATCTTCAGAGGATTGAAAATATTCGGGATCATTGAGTAAAAACACATTGACGTCTGCAAAATTCCCATAAAAGACTACTTCCAATGATGCGCATAAGTGTAGAGATCTTTTTACAGCTGAACTCATAGGGTGACTTCTGGTAAAATAGCTACACATGTAATATGGTAACAAAAGTCCTTGTTGAGCTAATAGGAACAAAATGTTCATTCATGAAGAATATGCATTAACAAAATCACATTTATGTCATACACGCATACTCTCTCTCTCTCTCTCTGGCTGACTCGTTGCCCTGAGAGACCCCAGTCACAGGCCGTTAGTGTTAATTGAATGAATATAATGACTTTTTCAGGATATCATTCTTGATGTTGCGCCCTGAAGTTAATTAGTATTTTATCAAGAACTTGCTTCGTAGAAACATCCCAATGTTTTTTTTAAATAGCGCTTCATCAAGTCTAATACCAATAATACCATGGAAGAAATAACACAACTAGGAATATGCGAACATGGTGAAAGAACTGACCACTGACCTCTCAACTACTGAACCTCGTCGAACATTGCTCTAAGAACTGTAACACACTGAACTGAAATACTCTGCTAGATTAAACATAACGGGGGCAGATGCATGTCTGATTACTAATTTAGGTTCAAACTGATCTAAGAATCCCAAATCAGTCTCCCCTTGTATGTCACACACCAGGCAATTCATTACTTTTTATGTTTGCACATCAAGGTACGGTTTTATTATTTATCTCTGTGGCGCGCTCATGTTACACAACTGCCCAGGTAGTATGTAAACATAAGTGATTAACCTATTGTAGTGACACTTATGGTTCTGGCTTTTCTTTGTTTGCATTACTACTTGTGGATACATGCAAGCGTGTCAGATGTCTCTTGCAAGTGTTGTACAGGGGAAAGCAGAAATGATCGGTAGCTTTAGTGATTCAATGTCTTGTCTTTTATTTTTTGCATTGACAGACAAGTGATTTCATCAAGTGTCGTAACTCTGTCAACCTAACTCATACATTATTTGATATGGCTGGTCCATTGTCTTCTTGGTTTTCCTCTTATTCTCTACCGGACACTCTGCCCACTAGAATATCAACCTTACGATACTATCATGTCTCTTTAAGTGTCCAACATACAGTAGCTCGATAGAACTAAAGGAAAACTATTCCACTGTTGAAAGGGGCGTGTCTGACTCTAGACAGACAAATCCAATAACTAACAAATACTGTAGCTTCCTTCTTGTGATGTTATTTAGAAGCGACCCTTCTTTTAGTTTCAGTATATTTAAATATTTTATACGATGCTTAAATCTCTTCCCCCTACCAACGTCGCACCAAATGTGTTTTTTTAATGTAACGATTGTTAACTGTCTGTTACCGTTCTAATGAGGGGGTTTTTAAGTCGAAACGTCGTCTTTCGCTGTATGTCATTGTTAGTATGTTTTATTTATAAATATTAGCAACACATATACCTATTTACGTTCATTTCGATATTTACCCTATGTTATCCCAGTCTTCGCATCTCCAGTACAGGGTTGTTTCCCGATATACTGGAGTTTTATTCCTTGATTGCAAGCGGAGATGGATGAAAATCAAGCAGTATGGATAAATAACTAAACATGGCTTATGTGAAATATTGTGTTACAAAGAATTAAGAACAAAATATAATACCTATAGACGAAAACGAAACAAAAGAACAACGTTTTGGTTAAATGCTTTCATAAACGTATCATCTTAAAGTGCAGGTGCACCAAAAAACATTGTGTAGAACAATTTGCGATCACGTGAAACAAGCCATAACTGTCTACAATATAAGACCTACTGGAAATATGGTAATCCATCCTTATTAATGTCTCATTTCACAATTCCTTTCATGTTTACTGCCTAGAACTCAAAAGCATAATCATAGTGACCACTGAAAATAACGGGAATAGGTAAATGAGTCATTAAGGTGGCTGGACTTCCAATTAGTCATTAGGACTTTTATAGTAGACAGTTATGAGCATGCAGACACTCTTACACCTCTAACAAATCCTGACATATTCCTACTGCCACTAAGCTTGCTGATCAAATGTCGGCATGTTCCACTGATTCGCCATAAGAGGAGTTCCCCAAAATGACACATTCATACTAGAAACAGTAAGGTCACGAATAAAAGTCCATTCTTTGAGTCATTTGAAGTGCGTGAAATATTTGAATGTCTGTCAAGTAATATTTTGCGCAAGGCATAATAACAAATGTCATCTCTGGCTAGAGGCATGGTTTCTTTCTTATAGATTATCTTACGGTTTGTGATGCTCTCTGGTTCCAAAATACTGTCACAGATACCGCATCATGTGTGTATTGTTGTCGTCTTTCTATAGACTTCCCCTCGGTAATTCTAGAAGTAATAGGAGATCAGGAAGACCCGATATTTAAGCTTTGATTGTTGAACTGGTCACACCTTCCTGTTAGAATTATGCCAAAATATGACTGATTGTTATCTTTCAGCGTCTGTGGGCTAATAACATGTGTGAATACAGGTTAGATCAAAGCAGTGGTCCCTTCACGTCGAATGTTGGCGGAAATGGAATTCAAACTTTCACCTTTTCAATGCTTCTTCTTCTTCAGCTTGCAAATACTCAAAATATTTAGTGTTTTTTTTTAAAATCCGGAGTGTCCCGAGTAGAAAGACGACTTCATTGACCAGTAGATCCCTATCCCGAGGTCCTAGATCTAATTTCTTCTGCATGAACCGTGTTGGGAAACGGTGACACTCGAAATATACTTGGGTTAATTCATCTTTTTAGACGAGATTGCGACATCTTTCGCCTGCAGCATCGCCAAGCACGTCCGGAGACTTGTGCAATTCAAACTCACTCGTCTCACAAACTCACTTATACTTAATGGTTTACTCTGTCAGTTGTTCATTTTTTTTGACGGTGTTCACTAACTTGTATTAAAGATTTGAATAATGTCCCCGTAAAAAAGAAAGAATGCTGGGGAAATATCAATCTGGAGCTGAAAATTAAAGTTTTCAATCTGATACAGAAATTATGTGTGATAACCTCATTTTCTATAGGATCGTATCGTGGTCATCATCATCATCACATCCTGTTGTTCTGTGGTGAGACCTGTATTTTGTCACACAACATGGGCTGATATATATTCAATTTGACAATTCTCACATATTCAGTTTTTAGATTATACTATATAATTAATGATAAGTACTGATATTATTGATATTATATAAGAAAAAGGCAATTTTTTAGCCCCTTCATGAGACAGGCAGGTTTAGAGAATATAGTCACAACAGGCAAAATTGAAGGCAACAGAGACAGAGAGCGACAACGTGAGAAAATATTAGACAGTTTGACAATCTGGCACAGCAAGGACACAACAATGAACTTGATACATAATAATGTGGACAGAGAGCTGTGGAGAGTCATGTCTGCCTACTGCCTAGGCATGGCACCTGATAATGACTAATATTATTATCTTGAATATATAATGCAGGAGGCATTACAAGATATCCAGACATCAGTAATTATTGACGGTAGACCACTTTGTAACTTGTGTTAATCCGATTATATGTTATTGACTAGTTACGAATCTGAACTCCATGAACTCACCTCAAAGTAAGAAAACGCTAGTCGGAAATATGGCGTGCAAATTAGCATTGATAAAAGCAACCAATGATAAAAGCAAGATATTGGCGACTAGTGATACTAAGCAAGATCCCACTAATATCCGTTTAAACCATCATAAACTTGAAGAAGTTACCACCTTCAAATATCTTGGGTACCAAATATGTGATGATCGCAACGCGGGAAATGAGATTAAACTAGCACTCGAAATGGCGATCGCTGCCATGGCAAGATTGAGCATGATTTGGAAAAGTAAGACCAGTATTACAGTAAAGATCAATCTATTCAGATCGCTAGTGCTAAGTATACTTTTGTACGGATGTGAAAATTTGACAAGCAATGTAGACACGGAAGGAAGGATTCAGATTTTTGAAAACAATTGGCAAAGACGTTTGTTAAGAATTAGCTATATAAAACGACAAATATATTCGCCCGACAGCAAATAAACAAACATGCAGGATATCAAGAATCACCTTGGGCAGTGGTGAAACGGAGTAAACTTGTTTGGTATGGACTTGTAACAAGACACGACTAGCTGTTTAAAATTATTTTGCAAGGAAAAGTGGAGGAAGGAAGGAGAAGACAAGGAAAAAGACAATCATGTATTGATAACATCAATGATTGATGACGGTATTTTTCTACACTACTCCGAATCGCTAGGATAGAGATATTTGTGGATATCTTTTGTGACGATAGCATATGGATACTTGTAAAGTGATAGAACTTCCGATGTACATTTGTTTGGAATATATGGGGAAGGAAGGAATATCACCGTCATTCCCCATCCTGGGCTTGTTTACAGAGATGCTAATATTACACTTTTGTTATCGAGAGAACACAATGGTGTTCACTTTTAACTAGGGAGCACATTTGATCCAAGTGAGTCTAAATCACTTGGTCTTGAGTTTAAAGACTTTGAAACTAAAACAAGTTACTGTAATAATTGTAGGAAAGGAGAAAAGTTTAGGAAAGAAATGATATTTCCTTGAATGATTTAATGTTATTGAATTCCTGAAAACTGATTAATAATTAATACGTTATATATGACTAGGCTTTTTTATTATTCACACTGGTGTGTAATGTACCATTTATAAACAGTGCGCCACTATTTTTGGGATACACGTTGGCCACCTCTGTTATAGACCGACGATCCAAATCTATAATATCAACAAAAAAGAACTACAACATATAAATAGAATTCACACAGCATGTAGGGACTTTAACATGAAGATAACACAGAAAAAACTGAGATAATGCCAATCGCTAAAACAGAAAGAAACACCACTATTCTAATCGATGATCAACATCTTAAAAATGTGAAAGAATCCACTTATCTTGGAAGCATCATATCATTGAATGGGAAGAACACCAAAGAATACAAAACTATATACAACATAGCATACCGGTTCTTGGGGAAAATATATTATATTTTAAAAAAAAATGACAGTATGAACATAAAAATTCATATCATCATTATGCTACCATAGTCAAACGTGGACACTAACAACATAATCGAAATGACAGCTTGTTACAACAGAAATGACATATATTTTCTACGTAAAATCCTCGGAGTAACAATGAGAGACAGAATCAGGAACTTAAGCATCAGAAGACTAATAAACACAATGCCAATTCATGATTGCATCAGAAGACAATAGATTAAGTGGTTTTCATATACTTCCAGACTACCATCAGACAGTGCCCCTCAAAAAGCATTACTATACAACCACGGTGGTTGTAAAGCAAGGGGCAGACCATGCCCTAGAACACTAGATTATAGAAATAAAAGAGTTAACGAAAACAAACATATATGAAACACACAAAAAGTCATCTTCAGAGAACCCTTCTACCCCTGATGTTGCAAGACATAAAGAGTTATAAAGTGAAAAGAAACGAAAGAAAGAAACCTTATATGAGTGTGGGTGTCACTTCGGTTACAGGAGGGCCTGTTCTATTGTCAGAAAGGTTATGGGTTGTCAAGAGCTAGTTGCTCACAGCTAATGGGATTGTTTCATCATCAGCATCATAATTGTCATGTTTATATATATCATATAAATAATGTATCAACACATATCTTTCATATAAATGATGAATCATTTGTATCTGTATCATAGAAATGGTGTTTCAACATATCTATAACGTAGAAATGATGTATCAACACATGAATGGCCTTTTGCGTCTTGCAGACAGTCATTTAACAATTAGAAGAAGCAATCTGTTGAATATTTTTTACGGAATATGGAATTTTCAAACGATCATATCATAGCAACAGAAGATTTTTGTTTGCGCTTTTCTCTTTTTCTTCCCTATCTTTGAATATATGGTACAGTACAAGTAGGTGCCACCACACATTTAATTATTTCCCTTGTCTATGTCTGTAAATTTCATGTTCATCATTTAATAATTGACATATTTATTTATTCAGGGTTGGGGTTAGCGTTAGATATGTAAAATTCAACAATCACAACCCAAACCCTAAAATATATTAATATTTAAATTATTAAATGATGAACATGAATTTACAACCATAGACAAGGGGAACAACTCGACTATGTGGTGGCGTTTACTTGTACTGTACGCTAAACAGTATTTCTGAACAATGCTGCTCCCACGCGCAGGTTCTCCCTCCACACATCCCTGAGTTTCGGCTGTGGTTTCCAGTTTCACATCTGGGAACTTCATCAACATATGTCTATCATAGTAATACTGCATCAATCTCTAGCACATACTTTTGTTGTTGCAACGTTTCCCAGAAATGGCATTTCAGGATATTTATATTATTGTATATAAAGGATGTATTAATCTTTATCATAGAAATTATGTATCATAGAAATGTTTCAAGGCATCTCTATCATAGAAATAGTCTATAAGCGTGTTATTGTCCCTGACACGATATACAGTTATAAATACTAATAGTTAATCTAGTAGTTCATAGTGGACAGTGTTATATTTCACTAAAGGTCTCAAGTCTTAACGATATATGAACAATATTGCAATACACAGTCAATATTATAGCTACTTAAAGAGAAACAAACAGATATGGGATAGATGATCGGAAGTTTTAAACACTTCTTTGGGATTGTGCACAACTTCTTCTTCTTCTTCAGCGTACATTCTCAAACTCCTGCTGAATTCTCTTGTAGCAGGACATGTCCTACTAGATTTCCAGCAGAATGTAGTCCAGAGAATGGAAATGCGTTGTGTCGCCGTTATATTTGCGCCAATGGCCCAACACATCCGTCTTCGGCGGTGTGCACAACTTGAATCAACAATATTTATTAAACAAATGTACCCCCTCCCCCTTGTCAATAATTCACACCCCCCCTTTTTATTTCTTCACCTGCTCAAATAAGTCAAACAATTTCACCCTCCTTCCCCTATCCAAAAAGATTTAGCAGACCAGACAAACATACAAACAAGAAATACATACATTGTTTTCCAGATTTAAAAAACAAATATTTCAAATTCAAACCATATCATTGGTGTCATTCATATGCACGTGTAGCATTTATAACTCTATATCGCGTATTCTAAAACAAAATTATAAAACAAAACACATGGTCATGAATGATGAAACAATATACACTTAAGTATAAGAATAAGCTGCTGTTTTTTAATATGCACAACTTGATATCACGCAGGGTAACATAACAACACATACCACAATACTTTGGTCGGTAAATGGCGAAACAGCATACGGTGTAGTGTGAGAATAAGATTAAAATTGTGGATTAATTTTACTAGAATAACAGTTGCATGTAATTTAACACTGACAGTAGTAGTTACTGTACAGTACAATGATTCTTCTTCTCGAACCCCAGGAAATGCGAGCGATTAGCTCCTACCTCCTATGTGCAGTGCTGGGGAGATTTCTCCGAACATTCTTTTATATCAGGAGGCCCCAGATTTCAGTTCAGTGCAATGCATATTTAAAGAGCTTTCTACTCACAGGGGGTATATGTCACGAGACGAGCTGATAGTTTGCTTGGGTCACCCATTGCTTGTCTTTCCTCTGACTAGGCGCTTCGTGCCAGCGAGCTGTTCCTCGTCTAGGAAGACTATTACCACTCTTTGTGTTCGTAGGTGCCAGACCTAATTGTTTCCGTAACGGCGACGGTCGAATTAGATTCAGGGTTAATGCACCTTCCAAGGCAAGATGCTGCTTTGCCAAACACGTCGAGGTTTGGGATTTGACCTGTGAATTTATCACGCACTCGTCTCGTACGTTTGAGATGGCCTTCCAATCCATCGCCAGGCCATTTGTGTATTTTGACTCTTCGTCATTGCGTATATTACCCAAATACGTAGGTACACCAAATTCTATCTGTATGTGCCGTGTTGGGCAACGGTCGATAGTCGAGTTGGGATTGGTTTTCAGTGTCGTTAGAGACTTGCGTCTCCCTCTACGTTGTCCGCAGTGTCCAGAGTTCGAGTCTCAACACTGCTTTGGTCAGACAATTGAACAATGCACTTCCGTCATTTGTTCCATGTTTGTCCTATATGCAGTAGGAAGCTGTATTCAAAGCATTTTACATACTCATGAGTGCATGCTCAAGGTGGTGAATCCAATACGTGAGTCATGATTCCTACTTTGAATGGAGTCAATTGTGATTGGACATGTGGGCTTATGTGTGTTCTCGAGCATGAACAGCGCTTCCGCCAGTCGTCTCATGCTGGACTGTCGTAGCTTCGTTGCTACTGGATTTATTCACACACACTATGCTGCCCTATAGCGTGTGTTTCCTTTTCCAGATTCGGTGTGTATAAGATCACACCATAAGACTCATAATATCACCATACTTTAGAGACATTGTTCACCCCTCCAATGTTTCTGGATTTTAAGTCGGCCGAAACGGAATGCACAGACGCCTTGCATCACTGTGTGCCGACAGTGTGACGTTGGATGTAATGGCTTAGATGTAATGGCATTGTTAGTCATTTAAAAACGCACTATTAACTTTATTATTTTTATTAAATATTGTTATTATTATTATGGTTGAGTTTTTGGTCATCATCGATTACGACGGACGAACATCATCATCATCAATGGCTTAGAGGTTTCGGAGATATTTCCTGTCTCTCTGCAGACAAATCACATTCCGTCAAAAACATCCACGGACGCGAACATAAATGTGTTAGCCAGGAATACATCAAGAGCAGAAGTGTTTCTGTTTCCAGGTGCACCACGAGTAGGTACTTTTAAGATATTGGTTATCTGTTAACCCTGGGTCCGTAACGAGAGAACTGCGAGGTCCTTTGCACCCCCACAATACATGATAACCAGGCTAAACTAAACAGTAGCGACATAGTATTATATATTTAAAGAAGGTTTGCATTTCTTCATCATGCACATTCAAACCCGTAGTAAGTCAAAACTTCAAAGTATAACACAGCCACTCGAGTGATGTTTATTTTAAGCCTAAGAATTACAAACAATAGATATCCTGTATCCGCTTGTACAATGGAAAGATATTTCCAGAGCTTTACACCATACCAAGAATACTCCAAGCTCAGAAGTACATAGTGTTTTAAGATGAAATTTCTACTCAGGTGGGATAAAATAATAATATAGATGAATTCATATGGAGCTTCCATAAGAGGAAAGTCTCATAGGAATCTAATAGGAATGATGTTGCATTGTATTGTAGTTGATCTGATAGGTTACTGGTGATATTTTCAGACCTTCAGCACTCCTAGAAATAAGAGTGATAAATTCGTACACCCTCGTGGTCCGTGGTCTTTCATAAGTATAACATCTATTGTGCATCTATTTTCCAGGTCATGCAGGAATCAGAAACAATGATAGAGCTAATAAATTGGCCATAGGCTATAGCGGATGGGTTAGGGATAAGAAGAAACAGAGTTAAGTTAATTATTGCAGTAATGTATGCATTACACAGTGATGAAGAGAGAGCTAAAAGTGGCAATGTTCGTGGTCATATAATGATAAAAATGGGAGTAACCAAAGGAGAGGGATGAAAGTGCTTCCTCTTTAGAAAGAGTGTATAAATGAGCAATCAACAACTGACTGGTACATTGAGCTTATATGTCCTTAGCTGATTCGTCAGCAAAGTGAGAATTAATGGGAATGCCCCCAGTTCAGTGATGCTAGTTCCTAATCAAGAATCGTGGAAACATTATTAATAACATTATATTCAAATGTCAAGGATCTGACCGTGTGTTTTCGAGGCTCAAAGGTGTGCAAAGAATGATAAATGTGTGTCCTGCAATGAATTTCGTAGCATGACACTAAGGAGATTTGGCATACCTCAAGTCGTAGAAAGTGAAAGTTAATGTCACGATGAAGTCGAAAGTTTTGGGTCAAATGGCACATATATCGCAGAGAAACATCGAACCAAAATACGATGCATGTTTTTCTCCTGCTTTGAACAAACATAAAAGGAGAATAGACATTGAGAAACTAATCAATTCATTACGTTTTTTCTTTATTTTTTCAAGTGCATTATATATGTACAGCTTTTTCGGGTAATAGTATGCTTTCATGTGGTTACTTTTGTCTGATCGTAGTTGCTGTCAGTAGGCTAGATTCCTTCAATTAAAAATACAATTCAAGATGATTTTTTTTTACCTTATAACATATGTAGACGTGTTCTCCTTAACAGGGTTGAAACTTCTACTAATACACGTGACGTGACAGGAACAACTAAAATGTAACATAAATATGAAGGTGGAAATTATAACTGACTTAATGAATTATTTTTACATAAACTGTTAATGATATAATGCCGCAGATAAAGAAGTCAATGTATGACATTTATTTAATACAACTAACAATAAAAATGCATGTTGGGCTGCGGTTTAAAATGTAATTAATCTATCTCTGCCACTTGAAAACATATAGGCCTACTAAACGTCATTTCTTGTTCATGAATGACTGCACGAGACCTAGATCATGTACCAAACTGTCAGGACTGCCATCGCCTTTTGGGAGAAATACTGTCATCCATCATGGTTATAACTTCAGTAGAGACAGTCAGTTGGTTGGACTCTAGGAAGGACAAAAATTCAGATCTGTCGTTTAAATATATTACAAATATTTGGTCCAGAGAACCAGAAACATCATCTCTTAATTGAAGAATACACATAAAGTGATTTTTGAGAGTCATCCGGGATAATACTGTGTAGTCAAAATTAGTACCATCACATGGTTGCAGGTTTTTATGTTTTTAGATGTGTGGTAAAAATATGTCACGCTTTTATGTTTTTGCAGGTTTTTATGTTTTTGGATGTCTGGTCAAAATTAGTACCACTGTAACAGTAACAAGCTCTGCACTTGGTGTGACAGAAACAACTTGTTATCAAAAACTATAGTTGACTGTCTGTCCTGGACAGACTAGTGTTACAGAAAGAAGATCTGCAGCGTCACAATAATTTGCGACGGAAGAAAATGCCCTTTTAGGACTTACTGGAATATTGGTGCTATGACCAGGTCAAATCTGTGTAATACTGCTCGACATCAATCAGTTAACCAAAGCACTCCTTCACAATAATATGAGGTTTATTTACACAAGTTGATATACATCATTTAATAGCATCATACTCATAAGGGAGACAGAATTACAGACATGTTTCAAGTGAAAGAAAGAAGAAGAATAAGATAGGCAAATAAACACTACTCACGAGACCCAATCTAGTATTATTCGAGTCCGTCCTCAACTCTGCAGACTAATCCTAAATTGTCTGCAACTGGGCAATAATATAATAATCGCCGATTACAAATTACGCTAGCACATCCAGGAATTGTTTCACTCGGGTTATAAGCTAAGTCTTAGAGATTATACACCGACTGACTATATGGCTCTGACTCTTCGTCTCTCCTGGGAGACCGAAGACTGCAAGACTAAACTAGGACTTGTGTCTCCTGGGAGACAAGTAATGACTGTCCAAGACAAGCCTGATAGAGACTGACCGTGCGGTGCCTGACTCCGGGGACTACTGACTCTCCAAGCTAAGTCTTTCTAACTTATCTCTCTCCTCCTAGAAGACTTCCCTCAATCAGAACGTATGGTTTTCTGTCTCCGCCTATCCTCTTCCGTTTCCTCCAGAGGAAAACCTATAACCAATGAGGACTTGATCCCTCTGGTCATACAACAACACGCGTTGTCCATTCTCTGCGTGGGCAATACG
The DNA here is from genome assembly GCA_034231615.1 of Meghimatium bilineatum. NCBI lineage: Eukaryota > Metazoa > Mollusca > Gastropoda > Stylommatophora > Philomycidae > Meghimatium > Meghimatium bilineatum. The sequence continues at coordinate 97,808,071 of CM067298.1, forward strand.
TCCCTACTTCTGTCGTATACGAACTCCGCCTACCTACTTATTCCTTGCGCCTTTATGCTAAACATATTACGTTCCCACGGAAAAACAGAGTGTCAACAAATCTTTTCATCACTTCATTCCTTCTGGCCATTCGGGTATTGTGTAATCGACGTGTCAATAACACATGCGGGCCTGGATGTATTCATCGGTGGCGACCAATATTCCTTTTGACTGCTTCGTCAATGTAGACTTTGTGTCGTCTTCCTTTTTATTTGAGCGAGGGAGATGCAGACTTGTGATACTAATATTTGCCTTACCTAAAGCGTATTAGCTTTTGTCAGATCTTTCTGTGCAAACAATACTTCTTTACTTGTGGCCATATCGTCTGGTGTTATTACAAACAATCCGTCTGCCACGCTAGTATTAGTACAACAAACCGTCTGCCACCCCCGATACTATTACATCATCAAATGGTTGCAGGTTTGGATGTTTTTGGATGTCTGCATACATATTGGTTAAACATACTTTCTACTTGCACATACAGACCTCCTCCTTCTCTGAATATGATGATTACTTCGCTATGCTTTACTTGCTGCTGAGAATTGGAACTTTCTGGACATGAAATAACGATCTAAAGGACTTCTTACTATTTGTGCACAAAGGAAACAAGAATCTCCTCGTTCATTACTCTCTATCAGAACAAACAAGGGTGCACTTAACCAATTTTAATAAACTCTCTGCTTGTCTGTCTTTCTCCAAATGTTTCCCTTTAGTGAAGTTAAACGCCATCTCTTCTAGTCCGTTTGCTTGTAAAAATAACATCTATTAAAAATATGTTATTGCTAACAAATACTCCCGTACGTTACCGGGTACCAAAATGGGAGTAAATAATAGAAACTCTTCCATCCTGTCACACATATCGCATGAGGCGATTAAGGATGTCTTGCGATAGAGTTCTCTCTTTCGTCCTATAAGTTAAATTGATCGGAAAGCCATGCTGAAGTCGGAAGTGTCCGGTAAAAAATAGCAGATATGGCAGACAAGCGGCAAACCATGATACAACGCATTATTTTTCCAGATTCATCATGATTTGGCCGCAGGAGTTTGAAACGGACACAGAAGAAGAAGCAGAAGACGCAGATTACCAATTCTTCTTCATCTTCTCTGTTCATTCTCACAAACTTCTGCAGATTAACAATATGGTGTCAAGAGAACGGAATGCACGGTGTCACAGTTTACAACTTGTCTTTGATATTTGTGTCTTTTGATCTGAAGATAAAATACAATTGACTTCCGCATTGCCTATGGGTTACTATGACCAATATGTAATGTGTCAGCCAAATCTACCCCCAAATCCTCCTTAGTCGCCACTTACAGCATACCAGGCAAGTAATTCTATCGCTATTTCTTGCCATCTATCTGGTTCCGGCAATACAAGGGCGAGAGAGCCAATAAAATGGAATGTTCTTAGATAAGATTAGTAGACACATCAAATATATGAATATGTACATTTTGTGACATACGTGAGTCAGGGGGCAGTAGACGGGATTTGAACCAAGTCCGTTCAGATGGTACCTAATCGCCTCGCAACTTCAGTCAGCACATTTTCCGAATTCGCCCAGACCGCATCCCTTAAAAAGATGCAATATTAGTCAAAACTTTCAACATGTATGTTATCAAGCTACTATGGATATAGACTGATCGATTGACACACATACAACAACAACAGCAAATACACCCTGTTTATGTATGTAACTTCCTCGAGGACCACACACATTTCTTCTTCTTCTTCAGCGTTCGCTCTCAAATAACCACAACGAATATTTCGTGTGATTTCCGCCGGGGAGCGTGAAGTACGTTGTGCTGCAAGTTCCACAGTAGAACTGTGATTATTTGCACTCCGGTTGGCAACTTGTGGTCAAGGCGTTCGAGGTCCAGCACATCCGTTTTCGTCATTCCTTTATTTCGGGTTTGGTCCCTAGTCCGTGACAGCCTGTGTATCTGTCGCCGGGCACGCTGGTGTGTAGTGCCTCTTCGCCAAGACGCTTGTCGAGCGCGTCTATCTGGTACGAGGTGTTCCACCCTCTATGAACCCATCTCGTGCAATTGGACGTACTCTGCCTGTGTCCATCGGGTACTGAACCGTTTCTCATCCGCGAGCCTGGTTCCGTATGAGGAAGAACTCGTCTGATGAGTTGGACCCTGGCTCGTTCGCCCTCCTACCCGAGGCGTCGTTCACAGACATCGTGAACCCTCGTCCAAGTTCGAGTCTCACACCACACACATTTAATTCCTTATGCTTCAGTACTGTAATGATTTTACATTAAAAAATGTCATTCGCCCGTTCTTGTGCGCAGTTCCCTCTTTTTAATGAAATATGACTATTCCAGAAAAATCGTTAAGGGAGGGGGTTTGGCTCATTCCTAGTACTTGAAGATGCCCTGATGTGCTTAGGACGCGGGGAGTAGTATCAGTACCCCCCTTTTTTTTATCTACTGGCTTGAACGAAATATACACAAGCACAAAAAATGTCGCAGTGTGTAAATTTAAAAAAATACTTTATTGCTTAGCGGATACGCATGATAAAATTCAGTAATTGGGAACAAACAGAGATGTGAAGGTTGGGGGCAACAAATAACAATTAGTAAATAAAAACCGCAATATGCAAGGAGTGTTATCATTATCACAGTACATAACACACTTACAACAACAAAAGTAACAAAAGAAAAAGACTTTTCGACTAGAAAGTCTTTCTCAGGTCGTCATAAAATTTGTTGATGATGTTAGTATGGGATGTACTTTGATATTGACAACCCCTTTTAGAACTCCTGTTTAAGTAAGCTGTTACCAATAACATGTACAGCATACTAGCAACACAGTACAAGGACAAACACATTTTGGATTTTTTAAAAAGCTTTAATAATGACAAACAACAACGACAGGCCTACATGCGAACCCATATTTAGTAAGGCGGGTATCCAACCGTAAGAGAAGAAAATGAGAAAGGAAGAGGGAGAAAACAGTAAAAGGGAGTGTAATAGGTCGGATGGTACGAACATATTTTATAACATGTGATAAGATATAGGAAAATAATGAAAGCAAAGGGAGGGGGTTTTATATATAGGATATATAGACTAAGGTGATTCTGGTTCTTCATTGCATATCATATTCAGGACGTAGGGTTCAACGCGGCATTTTTGTGGCTGCAGTTATTTACTAGACAATATGTTCCGTAGGACGCCATTTATTTCTGAACGGTCCGGATGAACAACTGCCTGGGGCAAGGATTGAATATAGTACGTTGGCTGTCGAAACGAGCCGTGTACTTCGCTGCCATAGATCAGAACGGATTCTAATAGCCAACTAATTTTACTGGTCGGTCATACGTTAGAACATACCCAACATGTACTCATGTTTACTGTGGAACGTGTGGTGCAAGTTTAGTCAAAAGGAAGCTATAATATTGAAGAATCTATTCTAGAAACCAGCAGTAATTATTGTTCGCTATAATTATGTGATATGATTGCTGTGTGTTCCCTATAATTATTTGATATGATTGCTGTGTGTTCCCTATAATTATTTGATATGATTGCTATGTTTCCTATAATTATTTGATATGATTGCTGTGTGTTCGCTATAATTATTTGATATGATTGCTGTGTGGTCCCTATAATTATTTGATATGATTGCTATGTTTCCTATAATTATTTGATATGATTGCTGTGTGTTCCCTATAATTATTTGATATGATTGCTATGTTTCCTATAATTATTTGATATGATTGCTGTGTGTTCGCTATAATTATTTGATATGATTGCTATGTTTCCTATAATTATTTGATATGATTGCTGTGTGTTCGCTATAATTCTTTGATTTGATTGCTGTGTGTTCGCTATAATTATTTGATTTGATTGCTGTGAATTGACAAAAATAGATGTCGTAGACAAAATTGGAAAAAATTATCCAGACAATGAAAAAGTTATTTCAAATGTTCGTTCTGTTACAGTTACAATAGACAAGTCGGATCGCGTTCAAAGTGACCATTAACTTTCCTGTCGTCGCACGGAATATTTGAACTTGGAATACCTGTGATCTGGAATCTAAAGCGGATTCAATATATCAAACAAGAAATAGCATGTCTTCACAAGCAGTGATGATTTCTTCGCTTCACATGGGAACTGTCAACAGAAATCCAGATGCCCTGCTTGCTCAGAGATTTGAAGCAGTCATCTTTTCAAACTCATCCACCAGCGAACAAACAGCCAATGAAGTCCGTTTCATGTCAGAACCTCGTACAATAAATACGAACCATTGTTTGCCAAGTTTGAAAGAAAACAGTTTTGAAATATTGTCTCTTCTAAAAAGCTTTTTATGTGTGTTAAAGGAAGGCATGGTGTAGCAATATTGTATTGACATTCAGAAACAGATCAAACATAATTTTTTTTTCTCACTTTCAGTTGGAAACAAACTGATTAAATGTTTGGGTTTTTTTTAATGTGGAGGAAATTAAATCACGACAGGAACATATATTTTAGCATATAAATTTCTTGGAATATGAGAGTGTCACGAATGCCACACATTCTTGATATAAAGTAACAGGAGGTTAATGAGTTCCTCACTAAAATTAGATTAATAAGAAAATAAGAAAAACAATGATTACAATTTATCAAATAGGAGTATGACTAGTTATATAATGAAGAGAGCCCAATCATTTGACTGTTCATGAATAAGAAAGTAGCATGTTGTGTAGAACTCCCATAAGAACTGTCCATATCAATAGATCCCATAATCAGTTTAGGTTGTATGAGTACCGTTGTGGATTAATCAACACACACATTTCTCCATCGATTTCTCTCCTCAGCGATGTGGGTCAGTGTGGAAAAATCGCGATCTGTCTGTTCTTTGATGCTGTCAATCAATGAATTTCTTTGTCTTCCTCTGTCACCTCCATCATTAACTGTTCTCTTAAAAATAATTTTTGATATGAAATCGTGTCACAGTACATGTCCAAACCGCTAGAGAAATATACGAATAGCCATATATTTCAGTTATTTATTATTTCAGATGAGGCGAGATTTATTTTGAATGTCCAAATGCAGTTAGTATATATTATTGTTTCTCGGATGTTATTTCTAGTCATAGCTCTTGTAGAAAACTACTACAGCCAAAAAATAATGGGTTAATGGCTACATCCTGTATAGGATATGCTATAAAATTTGTTTAGCTCCATTTCGCATAGAATATATAGACCATCGACTCCTTTCCTATATTTTATATTAACCATGTCATTCGGGAGCCGTCGTGACAACGTCTGGATCAGGCGTAGTCTCTGTTGTACAACTAAGTTGGAAGTGTACCGCGCAGTGGTTCTACCAACACTGTTTTATGCTGCGGCATCCTGGACTGTCTATGCGACACACTCTCGACAGCGTAAATCTTTTCATTTTCGGTGCCTAAGAAACCTCATGGGAGTACGTTGGCAGAATCGAGTACCAGACATGGAAATCCTTCAAAAGTCCCGTATGCAAAGCATCTATGCCCTGCTGAATAGGTCCCAACTCCGCTTGACTGGCCACATTGTCCGTATGCCAGACAAGCGCCTTCAAAAGAGATTATTCTACGGGGACTTGTGCGATGGTAAACGTTCAAGTGGAGTGCAAAAAAAGCGCTTCAAGGATCACATAAGAAACTATCTCAAGTACTGCAGCATCGATCCTAGGTCCTGGGAGACTACAGCCCTTGATCGCACAGCTTGGCACACACAGATCACTGCTGGCATCACTAAATTTGAAAAGGAAAGAACACTGTGGGCAATTTACAAGCGACGGAAACGGAAGGAAAATCTGAAAACTCTCCTACCCAGAATACTCTGCACTCATGCATGCACGGAAATAGAAATTCCTGGCACGAATCGGACTCATCGGGCATCTACGAACTCACAAAACAAATTAGACAATTGCAAATCTTTTGCTTTTTTTCTACTTGTTCATCACATATATTGTTTTTTTAAGCTATGCTCATCTTCGCTTGCGAAGCACATCATCATCATATTAATCATTGCCCTCCATTAAAAATATTGTATAGACCAGCGCCCATACTACCATCATATCCTAACATCAAATTAATTTTTTTTTCAAATTCTCAATTATTACGTATAGTAGAATATGTAAAATCAACGGGAGCGAAGACACAGATTAAGAAACTTTGATACAACATTTAGTTGATAGTTACAAAATGTGTAATGGTTTATTTTCTAGTGCTGGACAAATTCCCAACACCATCTTACCGACGTCCAATATTCCGATAGCCAAATTTCAGATAAATTAACTTCTCGGCAGAACAATTTCCCGACAGACCAACTTTCCAATTGAGCAACTTCCCGACAGACCAATTTCCTTACAGACCTCTCTCTATGTGACGTGCCCTTAACATAATATTGTCCTCACTACCACTTATGTAAGTCTCTTCGGATGTGTAAGCTGCTTAGCATCTTCCAGTGTCATGTTCAGAAGTAATCAAAAGGTCTTCGATGTCATGTGTTCATTATAGTCTTGGTCGCCTCTTGTTATCTTATCTGGAACTTTTCCCTCCATGAAGGATCACTCTAAACCATTGTTTCTCTTTAAATATCCGAAAAATATAAATTTGCGCTTTTTGTTCTTCTGTATTCAGATCTTTGTGGACATCTGTATTGGTTCGCCTTTCTGTCCATGATATTCTTATGACCTTTCTTATGACGGATGTTTTCTTTCACAGATCTCATTGCCCACAGTCTCAAAACCGTATGTTGCCACTGGAAAGATATTGTTTCTTAATAGTTGTAATTTTATTTTTACGTTTGCCACTTGCCATAGATTTTTCATCTGTGATGTTTTTTGTAGGGTCATTGCTAATCTCTTGCTGAACTCTGTCGAGCAATCTCCTGTGGTGTTGATGGCTGACCGGAGATATTAAAAGTTGCTGACATTTTCCAGTTGTGCTATGTCAATGACTATTGTAGGTGTGAGTTCATCTCTTTTTATATGCATTATTTTACCTTTGACCTGACAGATCAACTTTCTGAAAAAAAATGAAACAGAAATTTAAAAATAACATTATCGACAGACCTATCTATCTTTCTGTCTGTATGTCCATTCACCTATCCATCTATATATATATCTATTTATCTATTTATTTATCCTGTCTTGCCTGTCTGGACTGTCCTGTCTGTTTTTCTATCTTTTGCCTCCAGCTTTTTCTATGTTTTAAGATAAAGTTATGTTTCAAGGAAGCAACCTGCCGTCTGAGATGAAAAGAACCCTTCATGGACTATGCTCTACCAAGCAACCAAGCAATTTGCATCGAATTATTTCCTCCATGTATTTCGTGGTTTTCCTCTTTTCCTGTGAGTTTCAGAACAATGTTGCCTTACAATGCTTTCTGTTGTTTTCTGAAAGTATTTTCTATTCATCCCCAACACGTTTCCATAGGTCTTCCTCCAAATGAGTTTGTTTAGTTCTTGTCAAGCGTTCCTCAAACTGGAGAGTCATGTCCATAAATTACATTTACAATAATAGGGATTTGTTGTATGAAAAAGTTTGACAGTTTGTGGAAACAATTTGTTATATGAGTTCAAATATCTCGGTAGTATTTTCACAGGAAATGGAAGCCTTGATAGAGAGACTGAGACGAGATGTCAAAAGGCAAATACAGTAACATACCAACTGCCACCACTACTTCTTCATCCCAAGATCGAGATGGAAGTTGAAGGACAAATAATTTACAGTATATTCCTACCAACACTGTGTTACCAGTGCCAAACCTGGTCTCTCTCACCATCACATAACAGAAAGATAGTGACGTGAGATAGTGAATGCTGCAAGGGTCACCAGGCATGATAGATTACGAAATGAAGACATCAGGGGGAAAATAGGCATAGCACCTTGCACAAAATACATAGAAAGGCAGCAGATCAAGTGATTTGGCCACATTATGAGAATGCATCACGATAAGTTGCCCGTACAGGTATATAACCAAATGAGATCAGGGTATAAAGCCAGAGGAAGACCACGAACATGATGGCTAGACTTCGTCAGGGGCATCTTGAACAAATACGGTCATAGCACAACCGAGGTGACACATCTAACCTTGGAACACAAGCTCGAGCTCCATTCATCCCTACGCTTAACGGCAAGAGTAGATAACAAACCACCTGGGAAAAGACACTAGACAATAGACCAGAAATATTAAGGGAATAAGAGACAAAGGAAAACAAAGAGAAAATTTCTGGATGCTTGTCACTGTGGCACAAAAAGAAGTCACCAACAGAACTTATTAACAACACAAGAGACAGAAGTGTGGAGAAGCATTATCACCTACGCCACTCGGCATAGGAACTTGATTGATTTACCTATAACTTTGCTCTGTTCTAGAACTGAAACAGGCGATTCAGACTAGTTTACAGTTAGATCCGGAGTAAAACAGGCCTGGGCGATGTGCACCACTGCCATTTGGAGTAGCAATTGACTAGGTCATGTGTAAACATTCACAAATGTCATAGGGATTACCTGGGTCAACAACAAGTCATTAATAAATCTTGACTTTGGAGATTATAATTTAGAGGCATCCCCTGTTGTGTTGCTCATACAGTGGTTCGTAGAGTGTTCCTTATAGTCTAGTTTATCTGGACCACTATGTTTCTCTGAACTAATATGTTTCTCTGGACCACTATGTTTCTCTAGACCAATATGTTTCTTTGGACCAGTATGTTTATATGAACCAGTATGTTTATCTCTACCAGTATGTTTCTCTGGAGCACTATATTTGTTTCAGCACATAATATTCGGGACGATCATAAACTATATAATCTACGGTGTCTGTCCAAATGTATACATTGGTGAGCTGTCAATCATACATTTTGTATGCATGTAACTGAGGAATACGTTGAGCCCTGTTTTGAAGTATAGAATGAAAAATTGTTCTGGTTTGTTCATAATTTAATAATTGTCATATATTCGTGCATTTCTGGTTGATTTTGTGTGTATGTCTTTTTAGTGGTTCACTGTTTCATAAAGTTTTGTCGCCTCCTATCGCGCCTTGGTACTTTAGTCCCCATCTGAAGTGACTTCTCGATATCATCCAATGGAAAGTGGCGTGATTGGAAAGGGAGGTTAGAGGGCGCCCTCTTGGTTGCCGCGGTTCTAGGGAGCAAAAATCACTTTCCCAGAGCCAAGGCCATAGATAGAGGACTTCTATAAGCTAATCATTTTTGTAACCTGATGACTGACGAACGATCAAGTATAAAGAAGAACAAAGAAGGACCAAGTCCATAGGTTAGAGGCTGAAAGTTTGGAAGCCAAACATGCCACAAGTCCTTCTTAGGACTACATCCCAATCCCCCAATATTTGTCCTTATAAGGACACGCAAACCAGACCCGAGGTAAAATCACCAGTCCCTAACAGGACAATCCAGGCCATTGGGCTACGATATACGCCCCGATATTGCCAAAGGAAAGCCATTCCACGGTTGAAAGGGTTGTGTCTGACTCAAGACATACAAACCCACCAACTAACAAACAAACAAAGCAAAAAATACCACGAAAGCGAAGTACTGACTTTCTTAGAAGGACAATTCTCTATTTGAAGGGCAGAGGACCTCCATATAGACTAGCTTAGCTACTACCCGATGGGACGATATTACTTTTAGAAACCCTGCAGTATATAGTTTCTCACCAAACCGGAACTAGGATATTTATGACAGAATAAACAAGGCCAGGAAGGATTTTTTGGTAAGCTGTTGATTGAAGTATCTCTGTTGCAAGATACGGCTATTACAATTACAGAAGTGAACTTTTTGTGATTTTTTTCCCATTGTATCAGGAAGTATAGCCATTAAAAGTACTAGATTTTGAAGCTCAGAAACTTCTGTCACAACAACCGCCTATATTTTTTTCTTGTATGAAAGATTATATGGGAGGCGTAGGTTATATGGGCAGTATTTGGGAAGAAACATAAATAGAGAAGAATTGCAATGGCGACATTGAAAGTTTGCCCCAAAAAAATCTTTGACATGGTACCAGCTGCGTAGCCAAACTATGAATGATCAAAACATGCGTATTTCCAGTGGCAATGTACAGTTGTGAGGCATGGACATTAAATAAAACAATAGCAAAGAGAATCGCTGCTTTCGAAATGAGATGCTACAGAAGAGTTTTACGTATACTATGGACAGCAAAAAATACAAATCAAGAAGTGCTAATAGCAATAAATGCCGAAGCGGGTTGGCTCCTTATTTAACAACGTTTTAAGAAGAAAGCTATGAGTAATTTTTTTTTTGTCATATAAAAAGACATTACAGCATGGATAGGTTAATAGTTGAAGGCAGAGTTAACGATAACAGGGGAAGAGGGCGCCCAAGACGACGATGGTGCAGTAATATATCAGATTGCTTAAACATGTCTCTAGCTGTGGCAGGTCAACTCGCCCAGAATCGTGGTGTTCAGAGAATCCATAAGGAAGACCACATGATGAGGTTATATGGGAGGGATGGACGAATAAATAAAAATTAATACAACTAGAAAGGTAAGTAAGAAACAGAAAAATATAGATATTTGATGAAGGCTTGAAATTCACAGAAGATTTAAAGATGAGAAGACAGACAGACATGTATAGACAGAAGAACAGACCGACATATAGATAAATAAACAGACATAATAAGAGAGACAGATAAATAGGTGAATTGGACGACATTCGAATAGATAAACTGAAAGAAAGAAACAAAGAAAGAAAGAGAGACATACAAACGAACAGACATTCAGACAGAGAGATATAGACAGACAGAAATAGATAGATAGACATAGATGATGGATAGAAAATTTAGATAGATATGGATAGCCAGATAGATAAATATAGATAGATAGATTATATAAACATATCGATATATATATAGAATAGACAGACATACAGAAATACGATTGACAGACAGATAGACAGAGATAGATAGATGGATGGATGGATGGATGGATGGATGGATGGATGGATGGATGGATGGATGGATGGATGGATGGATAGATAGATAGATAGATAGATAGATAGATAGATAGATAGATAGATAGATAGATAGATAGATAGATAGATAGATAGGCAACCAGGCAGACAGACAGACATATAGACAGATGGGTGGATAGATACAATCTACCAAAGAGAAGCTACATCTGAAACTCGCCGCCAATGCCGCAGTGTCAAATCACTTGCACTAAGACCTTCCTTGTTAGAAAGAGAGCTTTTGAAAGAAGATACTAAGAAACGTAGAAAAATTATATCAAAAAGAAAAAAATATATCCTTACAACATGCATATAGTGAAACATAAGTTAAAATTATTAGATTCATAAACAGCGTGCATTCGATGTGACAGTCCATTATTTATCAGAATAAATCATGTTTTATTTTCTGAGAAATCATAGTATGACATGCTAGCAAACGGTATTTGAACCACAACTTGAGTCGACGCATTTTCCATCTTCGACCACACAGCATTCCTAAAAAAGATGCGATTTTAGTCAAGGTTTCTCACGTGTATATTCTCAACCTGCTATGAATATAGACATGTCGATTAGTACACAGACAACAACAACAATACACACACACACACACACATATACACACTGCACAGGTATATAAATTACTCGAGGACCACAATCATTTAACATTAGTAAGTGTCGGAAGGTCTTAATACTACCAACAACAAAAAATAGAAAGAAAAAGATTAGGTCTACTTGTACACATAAATAACCCATACATTTAAACAACTTTACTTCAGATGTAACATGGGTAAAATAATACTATAGTAAAGAAGCATCGATGATTTTTTATTTTTTTTAAATTGGTACCGTCCTAGTAGAGACCAACACATATTAAACGGAACAAACTTTAGTGAAACGAAGTTTACCCGTAACTAGAGTACAAAGGGACGTAAAACCATATTATACAAGGGACACAATCAGAAATAATGCAACACGTTATCTTGCATAAGAACGAGAGGAACGTGAAATATGGTGTCTGTAGTGATGTCCCTGATGTCCACATAAATTCTGCACGATAACTTTTAAGATGCTATAGAGATGTGACACGGTGTATATTGTTTCTTCATTCCACGCTGCTCCACACTCGTGCAATGTGTAGAGAGCCATTATTTTCATTGTACTTCCTTAACGCGCAGATAGTAAAACGGCAATTATTTGTACTGTGCGCTCATTATTTCTGCTCGCTACATACTGAAAGAACCTCTCATCCCAGTGTGTAGCACGTAGAAGAAATGTAGAGTACAGATATTATCAATAGTTAGTACTTTTTCTGCTTTGTAGAAATACATCCGATTCCTGCGTATTTCTGGGTAGACTTAAACCATCATGTTTGAGTTAGCAGTGTGATAGTATCTGGTTGCGGAACCCTTCACGGGCAGGGGGTTTCACAGTAAGAAGTGAGAACCCTTCACAGATAGCAAGAGATGGACGGCGTGAAATGCAACACATTGAATGTTTTGCTCTTGTGTAAATGTTCGTACTAATACTTTAAATTGCAGACGAGTTGTTCGCGCACATGTCAGACAGAAAGTCTGAGACAAGCTAGTACGCTTTAGCTAAAGGCAATATTATTTATCACAAGTCTGCATCTTACGCACTCGGACACGGGAGGAAGACATGACGAAACTACAGAAGCAGAAAAACTATTGTGACGCTACTATACCACACCTCAGGAAGGACAATGGGATGTTTGGACTAGGATAAGACGAGTGTCTACAAACTCACACAGATTCCGACAAATTGTGGATACGCACACCAACCAGACAATAGAATTGGCAAGACGATTAAGTTACGTAACGCTAGGGGCATAGCCTCTTACCAGAGAGGAATATCTAACGTTACGCATGGTATAATAAACGCATACAGGAGTTTTGACACGTGATAACGCGGATGACAGTTCCCGAGTAGGGTCTGCGTGTCGTCGAAACGGAAGAGGATAGGGAGACAGAAAACCATAAGTTCTGATTGGCGGAAGTTTTTTAGCAGGAGAGAGATAAGTTAGAAAGACTTAGCTTGGAGGGAGAGTCCCCAGGTAGTCCCCAGGAGCAGTCCCCGAAGTCAGTTCCCAGGTTAGAGGTCAGTCTCTATCGGGCTTGTCTCGGACAGTCAGTACTTGTCTCCCCGGAGAGACAAGTGTCAGTTTAGTCTCGCAGCTGAGACAGTCACAGAGTCAGATAGTTAGTCGGTATACTCTCTACGACTTAGCTAATAACCCGAATGAAGCAATTCCTGGATGTGTTAGCGTAATTTGTAATCTGAGTTGATTATATTATTGCCCAGTGCAGATAATTTAGGATTAGTCTGCAGAGTTGAGGACTGACTCGAATAAGACTAGATTGGGACTCGTGCCTTGTGTTTATTTGCCTCTCTTATGAGTATGATGCTATTAATTGATGTATATCAACTTGTGTAAATAAACCTCATATTATTGTGAAGGAGTGCTTTGGTTAACTGATTGATGTCGAACAGTATTTCACAGATTTAGACCTGGTCACAGCACCAGCATTCCAGTAAGGCCTAAAAGGCATTTTCTTCCGTCGCAAATTATTGTGACACTGCAGATCTTCTTTCTGTCACACTAGTCTGTCCAGGACAGACAGTCAACTATATGTTTTCGGTAACAAGTTGTTTCCGTCACACATAAGTGCAGACCATGTTACAGTTACAGCAGCAGTCATGTTTCTTATTGTATGTAACAACAAATACCAGGGAATTGTCATACGCAGGTGACTATTTAAAAATTAGGATTAAAAACTATAACAATGTATTGGCGCCTACTAGGAAACCCGAAAAATCATAATGCAGCAAATTTCAACCTGGCCCGCTCTAATGGAACCAACTCGACGCACATATTCAGTCAACACATTTCCCGTTGTTGTTGGTGTGTCAATCAATCTATCTATATTCATAGTAGCGAGAGAATATCCACGTTAGAAGCCTTGGCTAAAATAGCATCTTTTTTAAGTATGCGATGTGATCGAAGACGGCAAACGTATCGATTCAAGTTGCGAGGCGAGTAGGTGCCATCTTAGTTGAGCCAGTTAAAATCCCGTTTGCTTCATATGCTTTTTCTTAAATAATAAATGCTCAATGTTTGTATATTCTATTGTTTCTTTACTGAATGAGCTTCACGCGATACTAAAATCAATGCTTCACTCTTAGTGTACGCAACATGTAGTAACTCATGTCTGCGTGTACACATTGATATGTCTAAACAAAAATAGCATGTTTTACTATCTAAATCCCCATCGAGACAAGCACCGTGCAGTGGTGATGGGGCTTAGTTCAGCCATCAGGGGCTGGAAACTAAGACTGGTCGGGCAGTCCCACTCGAGCAGGACCATAGTCCTGCCCAAGTAAGCAGAGTGCTGAAGACGGAGGCATCCAGCCAAAAGGCGCACAGATAATCAGGATGCCACGCACAAAACACAATGGAAACATGTCTGTATCTATAAAAAGTTATGGTGCCTGCCCTGTGGCGGACGATCAGGCAGGGACGGTGCCGGGCCCTATAACTCGAAAGGGCCAAACCTCAGTTACTGGAAGTCCTTCTCAATTGCCCCGAGTAGCCAGGAGGCAAGGGAATAGAGCTACTGGCCATACAAACAAACGACCAATAAAAATAATGCACTGGAATGCTGAGGGTGTCAACAGCAAAAGAGATGGATACAGCAACAAATTGGAACTTGAAAATGTCCTCAGTGAAGAACAAGTTAGTATATGCTGTATCCAAGAAACACACCTCAGCAGCGACATAGCCTTCAAAATCAGAGGCTACCAGTGCTACCGGTCTGACAGAAAGGACAGGCAAAAGGGTGGAATTCTGACACTTGTTAAAAACAATATCAGCGCATGTCAGCTGGAAGTATATATGGAAGGGGCAGAATACCAGATGATCCACCTAAAAACAGACAGTGCAGAATTCCATCTCCTGAACTACTACTGCCCAAATGATAAACCATTGGCACTAGACACAATTCCAGATAAAGAGAGACTTATGGTGTGTCGTGACTTCAACAGCCACTCTCAGAGCTGGGGCTACGATCATATCGACAAGAGAGGTGAGGAACTTGAGAGCTGGCAGGATGAAAATAATCTCATCCTTATTAACCAGCCAGCAGACTCACCAACCTTCTACTCGAGAGCATGGCACACCACCTCTACACCAGACCTGGCATTCCACTCACCAAGCTTGGAATGGAACATCACACGTGTCGTTGGAAAGCAGCTTGGAAGTAGTGACCACAGACCAGTATTTCTGGAAATCCACAATGAATTTACCAAGGACAGCAGCACGCTCACTAGGTGGAACTATAAAAGGGCAGACTGGAAAATGTACCAGCATTTAACTAGTGTTCTAGCTAAGGACATGAACTTGGACAAAGACATCAATAGAGCAGTGAGTGAATTTAATAGATGTATACTACATGCTGCTAGTAAAACCACACCCAGGGGGGCACGCAAAAACTACAAACCCTACTGGAATGATGAACTGGAAAAGCTGCAAAATGAGATGGAAACATCTAGACAGCAGGCTGAGAACAGACCTAGCCAAGAACATCATAACAAATATCAGCAAACAAAGGCTAAATTTCAAAGAGCCAAGTTACAAGCCAGACGGAGCAGCTGGAAAGAAAAAAACAGAGTCGCTGAACCTAGAAAGAGATACTAGGAAATTATGGAAACTTGTAAAACAACTAAATGATGAAGGTACAGGGAGAAATACCAGAATCACACTTTATAAAGATAGAAACATTTTAACAGGTAAACATGCAGCTGATTACTTTTCAGATTCCTTTGCAGAAGACAATAACGCCAAAGTCAGCCAGGACAAACAACAGGAGGTTCGAGAGAACCAGCAAAACATTGGACAAGGCGAACCTATACCTGAAGTCATGGAGGCACCAATCACAATGAGAGAACTGGAGCATGCAATATCCAAATTGAAAATGAAAAAGTCCCCTGCAGCTGATGGAGTGTCCAATGAAATGATTAGAAACCTGGGAATTTCAGCAAGAGCAAAGCTACTGCAGATCTTTAACACAAGCTGGTCCACAGGTAATGTACCACAGGCGTGGAGAGAAGCAATAATGATACCACTCCTCAAATCAGGAAAAGATGGCAACACAGTCTCCAACTACAGGCCCATCAGTCTCACAATCTGTCTATGTAAAACAATGGAACGCATTATCAATCTTAGGATGCAGTGGTACCTTGAAAGTGAAAACCTTCTGGTATCACAGCAAGCAGGTTTCAGACAGTGCTACTCTACTGAAGATCAGGCAACCTACCTCTCCCAAGAGATTGAGGATGCCTTCCAAGAAAAGAAACTGGTACTAGCAGCATGGATAGACCTCAGGAAAGTATTTGATAAGGTCTGGAAAGAAGGGCTCCGCAGTCACATGTATACAAAGTTCAAGATTGGCAACACGGCCATGTGTACATGTGGACAGGCAGCACAGAGTGCCAAACATATACTTCAAGAGTGTTCTGAGCATGAAACGCTGAGGCAGACATATTGGCCAGAGGAAACAACACTGGAATCAAAGCTCTATGGGACACTGTATGAACTACAAAAGACAGTGAGTTTTATTAAGGAGACAGAATTACAGATATAGACATGTTTCAAGTGAACGAAAGAAGAAGAAGAAGAACTGTCTAAATGTAGAATTTCTAAACTAATGTTTGGTGAGGGTGTTTGTAACTTGTCACTTTTCTGTTCGTTACAATTCTATAGTTGTTGATCAAATTGCACGCCTGTCATAAGAAGAGTTAGCACCAAGAATTAACGATCGCTTTCCCGTACTGTTGTCACGAAATCTACAGATTTAATCAAATGTACCGATGACAGTTAAGTAATACACACAAACAAGCGTTAGCTTAGACATCATTAGCTCTTTGAAAGAATCCCAAACAAAACAAAAATAATACTAACATGGATAAGACTAAAGTTTTAGAAATAAAACCATATGTCCACTAATACTAGTGTCTTTTTTGGATGAGTTACTCATTTAATCAATATAATCAATATATATTTTTGAGAAAAAAAAACTCCAGCTGTGGCACCAATTACATGTTACATGAAAAAAAATTTAACAAACAGGCAAGATGACATAAAAATAAATAAATGAATGAGATTTAATTACAAGTATCATAAATGGAAGAAGACATGTTTTGGCAAAGGACAAACTAATATAGGAATCAACTGCAGCTGACATTGGATGTGGAGATGCCACATTTGTCGGACACATTCAAATTGCTTGTCATAATTTAAGCATGCATAAAAGACGAGTTCTGCATATATTTGATATGCGGCATGTGTTATTGTTCTGTAATTTTGTGAGTAATTCTTGCACACTCTGTGATTCATTACTGAATATATGATAAGAAGTCGCTAAAAAAATTACAGAAGGCAACCAGTATCTTTATCGCAATGACGTATAAAAATAAAGGGGTGGTCAATCTAACACAGAAATAAGAATTTTAATATATAAGTAAATCAACATTGTTGTATAGCTTAGAAACATGAGGAACAACAGAAGGGGAAGTCATAAAAGTGCAAACTTTTACATACGGATTCCTGAGAAAAATCTTATATATTTCCTTTCAGTTTCCTGTGGAGCAGAGGACTGTAACTGTCGCTCTACAACGCTTTCTGTGCTGTACGGTTTTATCCTCTGTGTCTACGAGCTCCAAAAGGAGATTTGGAAAACCGAGGAGCACATGAAAAAGAACAGTGGAAGAAGAGACGAAATCAAACAGTCGAAGAAGAGACGAAATCAAACAGTGGAAGAAGAGACGAAATCAAACAGTGGAAGAAGAGACGAAATCAAACAGTGGAAGAAGAGACCAAATCAAACAGTGGAAGAAGAGACGAAATCAAACAGTGGAAGAAGAGACGAAATCAAACAGTGGAAGAAGAGACGAAATCAAACAGTGGAAGAAGAGACCAAATCAAACAGTGGAAGAAGAGACCAAATCAATTTTTCACTGCTCTCATCTCCGTATTCATGCTGCTCGTAGTCACAGTAAAGGCACCACTCTCCTCTTTGATGGTTTTCATACTGAACTGTGAGGGACCAAGCACTATGCACGTCAAACAACCGAACCATATGTTTATATAATCATGCCCCCTTCCCTGGAATTCTCGCGGATCAACGCCTGCGTATATGAATCAAAATGCGATATGGTACAATTCTTTACATTGTGTTCTGAGAGTCATTATTACTCGGAAGAAGGTTTCGCAATCTACGGGCACACTTATCCGTTCTGCACCTGGTGTAACATCTTCCATCATGTGTATGATGTCCTCAGCACGCCACATCCATGGCTCTCCTCTCTATAGTCTACCACCTTTCACTTTATGAATTTTAGAATGCAGTTGGTGGTCTTTGTCAACTGTGATTTGGAGGTAGGATTATGCCTAATAAAGACTTGTGTTACGCAGGAAGACGAAGCGTGAATACATAATGCTATTATAGAGGCAAGTGTCATATTTTGTGTTCTGCAAATGTAAAAGTAAAAGCAATTGCATCATAACAAACGGCCATTCCATAATTGCAAAGATACCAAGCAATCCGTTGACAAGAAATCTCCTGACATGTGTCGACTTCAGCACTTGTTCAGTAATGAAATAAATATTTCTCGACCTTCCATAAGCATGAATCCTGGTACTCAAGTCCAGCTTAATAGATGGACAACAGGAGATATTTTTGTCTGTAGCTATGAGTGATGAATCAACTATAAATCGTGGTCAACTATTGACGATTGACCTAGACAAAATATTCTCCAGAATGCATCATCAAAGTTAAAGAGAAAAGACCGAATTATTTTAGTGTCTTCAAGTATTTGAATAAGTTGACAACTGCAGATGGAAGATGGTGTATTAATTTATATGTAGAATAGCCTAATTTATTGGGAAGCACCCCCCCCCCCCACACACACGCTTTCACGCACGCACACTCTCTTTCCCTTCTCCCCCATCTCTCTCTCTTTATTATCTTAGCAAAGTGCTATATACAGCCTTATTGCTGCCTTCAGTAATCTCCAAATGAGTGTGAAAAAGAACACGAGGAATTCATAAAATCTAAAACTGTTTCGGAAATGTTCTTTGAAATATGGGATACTAAGTAGAGATTAGGAATATGATAGAGGGTGTGTATCAATTTCCGCCCGCCATCTTTTTGAGGTAGGATTAAAATTGGGACGTTGTCTCCACGAGTTAAAATTTATCCCCATATTTGCTATTTGATCGAGAATTATATTTCTGTTGAATAAAAGTACTGGCTAGACATTCCCAGTGTTGTTCCGTTAAAGTTGTGTGTATTTTAAGATTTACTTCTATTTCACAACATAAAGTTACAAGAAGTGAGTAAGTCGTATATTTTTTTAAACATTTAGAATACTTCGGTTTTATGTGTTACCGAGCTACAAAACTGTACATATATTAAAATACGTAAACACACGCATATTTAATACAGATATCAGCTGCATCTTTCTGCGCGACATATCCGATTTCAGCAAGGGGCAGAAAACCCTACGACCACCCCATCTTAGTGCTTCAAATGACGATAAATCAGATCATGCCGTAACAAGGCCTATAACGTCTTCGGTATATGGAGGGGGATAGGGTTGGGGGAGGCTACCTTTTAAAAGGGGTCATTTCCTTTTCTTTTGAATTTCTTTTTTCATACCATTGTACGATATTCCTGACTTTTTTTTTAGATAACCATTAGGATTGGGGTGGGAGGGAGTTACTAGATTTTTGGCTTGCACCCTAGAATTTAATATAATGCTCTGCTTTTTTAAGTAACATTTCTTTTCTCCTCTTTTTGGTCGCTACAACATATAGCCAAAACTACAATTTAAATACGTGAACTAACATGGATAACTTGTTTTTCTTGAATATTTTCCATCTAACACGGATTACTCATTTTTGCCTGAACAATTTCCATCTGAACTAATGCGGAGCATTCATTTCTTCCTGAATAATTTCCATCGAAACTGACACAAATGTTTGAATACTATTTATTCTCATTTTCTTGAAATTGTTTATTATACGTATCGAGCATTCTAGGCATTTCTCCGTGGTTTTCCCTAATTCTTGATTAAGAACCAGCATCACGACACTGTGGATATTCCCTAAGATCTCAGCTTGCTAGTCTGTCAATCTTCTAAAACATCGATGGAGAACATTTTTCTCCTGACAAGTGCAATTTGCATTTTATAATTCGCAGGTCACACAATCACCATCATTGTCATTTCCACATCGAGGTGAGCCAGAAACCCGTATCTCCACATCGAGGTGAGCCATATACCAGTATCGATTTAAAAATTAGTCTGCAATATTTAATTAACCCCCCTCCCCCAATACTAACTAGGGAGCGGCGGTAATATAGTGATACGTCATTCGCCCACCGACCAGCAGACCATGGTTTCGAATTCCATCGTTTTTCATAGTTTTAAATACAAATTAATCCCGTGGTTCACCATGCCTCTAGAAAGTATGTCCTATGGATCCTGCTATAGGAAGGTCGAGGAATGACGTTATAGTTATTGAATAAATGTGATAGACGACGATAGACAGACAGTTTCTGGTCAATCACTGAAGGCAGCTAAGCTCTTATGAAACACCGCGTGCTATGACACTGGTTCATAACTCAGATTACCTTTACTTTTTCATCCCTACTGTAATGAATGGCCGGAACTGCTTCTTTTTTTCTCAGATTTATGGTGGTTGGTCTGGAGAGCAGTCAACATTTTTGGACACACAGCTGTAGACTGCTTCCTTTTTGCAGATCTCCAGCCAAGCTATTTTCTTTTGAAGTTGCTTTGCATATCTCATCAGCATGTTCCAAATTGAATAGTGTAGCAAAGATGTCCAGTCCCATTTGTTAACTTTCTTTCGTACTCGAACTTTCATTGAATGCCTCAATTAGTTTGGCACATTCAGCAACACATTCAAATAAAGCAGAAGGCGTTTATTCCCCCAGTGTGAGGACATCCATTGTTATTTCTTCAAATTTCACTTTCCACAGCTTCAAGTTAGCTTCAATTGATTTCACTTTTGAAAGCAGGGAGCAGAGAAGCTGGATGATTCTCGCATCTTGACATTCAGCTCTGGTTATTGTCCACCGTGAACACCAGATCACACAGCCACTAGCTGCAATTGCGTTCCATCACAGGTTTCCCTTTATTTTATATCGTCTTCTTCAGCGTTCATTCATCAACATATGCAGATTAGCCGAATGTAGTCCAGAGAACGGAATGATTATGTCCTGGTTTACAATTTATCTGTGCCTTTCGGTCCGATACATCTAATTTAAGCATGGTCTGTGTGTCACTTTGAGCATCCATTGTATGGGACAGCCATCTATATCCCCGAAGTTGCTCAGTCGCCTCTTACGACATACCTTTCAGGTAACAGTTGGGCTACTTTTTGCTATTTTTTTGGGTCCCAGTGACACACGGATGTCCCTTCATATTAATGAACTATTTAACCTCACAGTTCGTAAAACTTCAGGAGCATGTTTTCACAACTCAGCCACCGCTTTTCACATAAATAAATAATAAATAAGAGCCAAGATCATTCACAGTTTATTAAGGTTGTTGTTGTTAAACATAAGCTTTTGACAAAATGTATGCACGACTTTACTGTTGACATCACATTGCTGCACCACAACGACTGTGCACAATTACTTTCTTATTATTGATATTGTGGCATGTAATTAAATAGTGTGTATTAATACTGAGATGAGTAAGCTGTTTATTGACAAATGCGATGAATCATTTCTACAAGCCAACCATTATTAGAGTTAAATTTTTAGTAAGTTAACTTTTTCAAATTTAAGTTCACATTCTTTCAGTGATAAAATAATTAATCCACATTTGGCTGGGAGTAGATAGCTCTTGACAGCCAATAACATTTCTGAAAAAATCACATGTCTTCCGAGTTCCGAGTAACCGAGCTTACACCCGAATTCGTATAAGGTTTATTTGTATCAAAGATATAGTTGTGTGAAGTTTATTCCAGAATTTACAGGGTGTGAAATTTCCAAACTCATCAGGATGGCGGAGGGTAGAGATGAGTGATGATATTTGTGACAAACCTACGACCCTGATTAGTTATGGGTTTTGTTATGATTATAGTTGTGTTGGGGGGGGGGGGGGGTTATGAATGCATTTTAGTCCCCGAAGGAAGCACTTCAGTTATCCAGGATAATCATGTCATACCTGGAGCACAACATATATTACTGGGCTAATTAGTTCATTTTTCTAACCGAGCTATTGACCTATCTGCTTTGACAGCATATCTAGCATTCACCGCCACCTAGGAGTATATATAAAAGACAATGGCCACTGGCCTGCATTTCGTCATCGTCGCCACGGGGATCATTTGATAGAAAACATGTAATATTATCGAGACAAGGCATGCAGTAACTTATTTTTTTCACAGGTGACAGATTCAACAGCTTATTCTCAAACTTTCTTTAGACGCCTTCTACAATATACCTTGCAAAAAGACAGTGATCCTATTATTTGTAGTTTGAACTGTAAGTAGTCCCCCGGTTGCCACACGAACACACATGAAATGAAGAGCTTACAATAGCTTTTGGAGCAACACCTGTAGTCAAATTTATTGAAAAACAGAGACTGAAATGGTTCGACCACTTAATGAGAACAGACCCCACATTGGCTAGCAGCAAGAACATAAAGCATGAGAATGAAAACGCCAAGCGGCAGACCAAGAAGAAGGTGGATTGAAGGAGTTATCGACGTCCTAAGATTACACAGCATTTTTGTATATCAAGAAAACAGATGCGCAATAACCCGAGAACCGATCGTCATTTTATCCCGGGACTCCTACAACAGCAGAGAAAAGACAAAAGAAAGAATAATTCAATAATCAATTATTAAATGTGCCTTCCCCCCCCCCATTATTTAGTGCTCTTCAGGGAACATATTCTTGCCAGAATATATTCTTCTTTATAGATGTTCAGAGCCCTGACGATTTTGGGTGAGTGACATACACAGCTAAGGGCATGTTTAAACAATATGAAACGTATTTTATCCATCGTCGTCTTGGGCGGCCCTTACCCGTTACCAGCAACTATGCCTTCTAATATTATTCTTTTCCATACTGGTATGCCTCTTTATGTGACCATAGAATCCCAGCTTTATTGTTATAATGTTGTTTAGGAGCCAACACTTCTTATAGTTATATGGGACTCACATACAGTATCAATCAATCAAGTGTCATGCCGAATGGCATAGGCGATCATGTTTCTCCACGACTTTCTGTCTCTTGTATTGTCAATAAGTTCACTTGGTGAACTTCTCCAGTGCCACAATACTAGTCCACCTAGCAACTTTTCTCTTTGTCGTCCCCTGTCTCTTCTCTTCTTCATCTTTCCAATGGTTACTAAGTGTTCAAGCTGTGTTCTTCGCAGCACATGCCATAGAAACCTTGACTGTCTGTCGGTAATGTTTGATATAATTAGTCTTTTTACGCCAGCATCAATGAGAATATCTGCATTAGTCTTCTTAGCTGTCCATTATATTTTCATCATTCTTCTCAGAAACCACACCCATGTAGTCTCCAGTATGTGTTGAATATTTGTGTTTACAATCCATGCTTCACATCCATAAAAAAAGAATTGGTTCGATATAACGTCTCAGCACTCGAATTTGGGTCTACATTGATAGAGTTCCATTGCACAAAATGGTTCTAATTTTTTTTGGAATGCTGATTCGGCTTGTGCTATTCGGCTCTTTATCTCACTTGAGCATCTATCTTCTGATGTTGGAAGGCCACTCTAAAATTTAGCCAAAGGCTAATGGAGAACACCATAAACAAACCAGCAGAAAGCCAGTGAGAAACTACTGATGTATTATCCCTAGATTACATTATGTTTCGTCACGACTCAGATAACAAGTCAGTATAGATCAAGGGAAGAAGAAATAGGATACGACAAAGAGAAAAGTTGCTAGATGGACTAGTATTGTGTCAAGGTAGATGTTCACCAACCGAGCTTATTGACAACACAAGAGACAGAGAGTCGCGGAGAAACATGATCGCCTACGCAATTCGGCATGACACTTGATTGATTGATAGAGTATATAAATATATCATTGTGACATACACATTTATAAAATTAAAATCATAATACAGCGCCACGATGAGCTCCCGGAAATGCAGTATGATGAGTCAACACTGTCTTTAATATAAAAGAAATAATGACACGGTTTGTGAAGAAACAAAATGCTCAAATACAACGAACTTTGCAAAACAAAACTGTTTTTAGCGCTCACCCTCTTTATTGTCACAAATAAATAAATAATAATTTATTATTTGTTACACACAAAAATGAAATGAACTGGAAATCACTAAAGGAGGAAGCTGAATTTTAGACGATAAACAAGACCAATATATATATAAGGTATAAAAAAGCAGTATATACAAAGTAGAGATGGATACCTATAGTTTTTTAGGAATCAGAGGGGGGATGACATCGGACGAAAAGACTTGTATGCCAATGGGGGGGGGGGGGGGGGTCACGTTCCGAAAAAGAAAGGTTGGGAAACACTTCCTTAAGAATACACATGCACAAGGAAATAACGCAATGTTTATTACTTTGTCGGAGAGTTTGAGGCAGCACAAATATTAATGCATGTACTATGCAATATGCAGTACAAGGGCAGTAATTTATAATTTAGCTACTAATGGGAAGTAATTTAGTAATTATTTCAGATATTTAAAACCTGAATTTCTAATTTTCTACTTTAAAACGATAAATACCGTAAATATAAAATATGCAACGTATATATAAAATTAACGAATAAACATACACAAACATGTGCACAGGGATTTAGTGTTGAATGAACTTTCTCTCAGTGACTGCTGGTAACCGCACCACAGTTTGGGACAAGATATAGGTCTTCATTGTGCGCACACAGTATATAGTCCTTGAGCAAAACTCTGATTAGAAAATTAAAACAATGTGTCATCATATATATTATGTTACTTGGTATGATATAATTTTTAATGTAAAAGAAAAGCAACGGAAATCATACATTCATGCAGTTTTAAAAGAAATCTAGATATATATTATTCCTACGCATACTGGAAGAAAAACCTACCTCCTTCACTCCTTCCTTGATGTACTGTCAAACCTGCCGCCACAAGTGTTTTTTGTATCTATGTAAATACAGTAAGTATAATTGCACATTTTATTCCTGACTAAACGACGAATAACCAACCATGTTAAAGCAAATATAGTATATTGACACGGTCAAATGTGGAATTGTTGTATCTTTTGTGAAATAAAATGTAGTAACATCTCCGTTGTTCTTCGTTGACGCCATTTTCCTCCATTTAGCTGGGCCTTCCGTCCTTCAGCGAGGAACGCGCAGTCTGTGAAAAATAACAACATAAGCACAATGACTAAATGCATTATAGTTATAGTATGATTTAGTGTCAGTGATGAAAAAAAGACATTTGCAGTTAAGATTTCATAACCCATTTTGAATTCCAAGACTGAATGAAAGGAGGAAAAAATAAACAACGCAGTTGGTTGAGACGTTTGCAGTCTAATCAGCGACGTGAGCGCGCATTATTTTAAAGTGTCCTGCATCAGATGTAAATAAATAGTAAGAGATCACCACTTACTGAATAAACATGCAAAACTATACACTATATTGCAATTGTGTTGTTGCTATAGCCTATAACTTGCCCTTTCTTTTACTTTCTGGTAATCTTTCCCAAGTTTCTGCAATATTCTAACCATAGACAAGACTGACTGACTACAGTACTCACCCACACTGCCCACAGTTATAAAATAAAAAATGCTGTGTTATATTAGGGCCTATAGTGCTGTGCAAATATGACTATACATAACCATTTTTGCTGATGATAACTAGAGAGTTATTCTGCGTTTAAGACTGATTTCTGTAATAGGGCCCCAACTTTTGTTTAATTAAAATAATAGACATGACATTACTTTACATCAGCAAATCCAATGGTGACAAATTGTACATGAAAAGAGATGGATGTCATATTTAAATGTCACATAGGTTAAATTTATTTTCAACACTACATATATTTATCTATTCACCTTTCACTCCCTGTGGTGCAACTGCATCAGTTTTCTTCCATCTCGCCCTATCTTTAGCTATTGTTTCCATTTCTTTCCACGTTTTACACTTTCTTTGGGTTACCATATCTGATTTCTTCATGTATGTTGTGTTCTTTTTCTTGTGTAAAATGTATATTTCTAAATAGTAAATAAGTCTAGTCTACTCTATAGTTGTTTTTTTCCCAACATTTGATTGCAATGAGTAAGGATGGATTTACTTGCAAGAGTAAGGATGGAAGATTTTCTTTGCAAGAGTAAGGATGGAAGATTTTCTTTGCAAGAGTAAGGATGGAACTTTTTTATTGGCCATGATATGAGCTGAAAAATATGGCCCATAACCCATTAAGGCTTTGGAGGTGCCACATTGAAAATAGTACAACAAAAAGTCTGCTATTCTTCTTTGTCCCCAGCCAATAAAATAAGAGTGTAACAGTCTGCTATTCTTCTTTGTGCCCAGCCCATAAATAAATAGTGTAAATATCTGCTATTCTTCTTTGTCTCAAGCCCATCAAATATGAGTGTCCTGCCGAAGACGGATGTGTCGGGCCATTGGCACAAATAAAACGACGACACAACGCATTTCCATTCTCTGGACTACATCCTGCTGGAAATCTAATAGGACCATGGTTCTGATACAAGAGATATCCAGTGGGAGTTTGAGAATGAACGCTGAAGAAGAAGAAAATATGAGTGTAAAAGTATGATATTCGTCTTTGTCCCCACCCCATAAATCTTCTTCTTTCTGTCCTCATGTACCTTTTGGTGCTGAGGGGAGAGTAATTGTACAGTCTTTTGCCCTTCTATTTGCCCCCCATAAATTAAGATTGTAAATGTCTGTCCCCAGCCCATAAATTAAGAGTTTAAAAATTTATTCCTGACTAGTTTTTTAATATTAATCTCAAATTTCATTTTGTCCCTTTATTTTTCCCATCAACTGTTACCCGTAGAATTGTCTTTGAAAGGGAATTTTGCCATACTATAAAAACAAACCACATCAGTTTGTGATGCTTCATCATTGACTGCAGCTTATATTATGTCAAGAACATGTATTTTATCTCTCATTATGTTAGTTTTATGTTCTGTATAACATGTGTCTGCAATATTTGTATTTGAAAGCCTGAAGTCTTCTATCCCTGTCCTAAGGCATTATCCAACCATCATCTGTACACAAAAATAGATAGTCATTTAAATAGGTTTACTTTTACTGCTGTACTTATTGTGCATTTCCAAATCATATTCATTCACAAAATGAACACCAAAACTGCACTACCGTATATAAAATGACCATCACTATGCTACCAGTGTCAAACGTGGACACTAACAACAAAAGACAATAGAAAACTTGTTGCAACAGAAATAACTTGTCCACATAGAATTCTCGGGGTAACAATAAGAGTTAGATTCAGAAATGAAACATCAGAAGACTAACAAACAGAATGCCAATTGTGAATTACATCAGAAGACAACAGATTTGGTGGTTTTCACATACTTCCAGACTACCATCAGATAGTGCCCCGCAAAAAGCATTGTTATACAGACACGATAGATACAAAGCCAGTGGCAACAGAGGGATTACAGAAATGAAAGAAAACAAACACATAGGAACCACTCATAAAGGCCGTCTCCAGAGAATACTTCTATCCCTGACTCTACAATGCATAAAATAGTATAAAACAAAAGGAATATTGCAGCTGCAGTCATCTCAAGAAAACACTGGAAAGCTCATGAAATATAAATCAAGGAGAGTGGATGGTTTTCACTTCATGGCATAGAACAGTGTTTCCAAACCATTTATTTTACCATGCCCCAAGTAATCCTTTCTAAATTTCTAATGCTCACTATGTAACATACATATTTTAAAATTACACAATTGTATTATTTCTCCCTGAATTGCGCCCCTGAGCCATCAGATTGCTCCCGTGTGGGGCATGGGCCCAAATTGGGAAACAGTGGCATAGAGGGTAGTCTACATATAGAGAGTAGTCCACACATAATGAGTAGTCCAAACATAAAACATAGAGGGTAGTCCACACATAGAGGGTAGTCCACACATTGATAAAAAGAAAGTTTGGGCATGAAACTGGAAATACAGTCATCCCTCAGTTATCGTGGTTAATAGGGACCAGAACCGGCCGTGATAAGTGAAAATCTGCGGAGTAGTGTCATCCTCTCATTTTTAACACACATAAATTTTTTTGTATATATAATATCAATAAGTGTATATTAAATCATATAAAATATAAGTGCATATGTTATCATTAGAACATTAAAGAATAGTTTCAAACATGTAAATAAAATATTAATATTATAAATAACACACATAAAATAATGTATAAATAATATAAATATGATACGTGTGTGTGTAGCATACGTAGATGTAACTAAAGTGTACATACTGTAAATATGTTTTTAGAAATCCGCGTTGTACTGAGGCCGCGATAAATGAACCGCGAAGTAGCAAGGGATGACTATATGATTGGCTGCAGGCGTCAGCACAGACACAATAGATTTGACAGTTTGTTTAATTCTCTTTGCAACATTATTTTACAGTTTTCTCGTTTTATTGCAATTTATTTTGGCTATATGAGGAATAACTACAATATAATAAAACATTTCTCATTCACAGTGTATATGACACACCTTTTGTTATTGAACACCATTGTTACATTGTAAATTAGCATTTGTAAATTTGAATAGTATTTACATAGAACATAGGTTTTTGAAGTTTCACTTGAACACAACTTACAATCACTAAGGGGCTATGGGGTGTAAACACAAAAAAATACAAATGACAATACACAAGATATTTTCAACGCTTCGAACCGTTCGGTCTTTGTCAAGAACATATAAAACAAACTGTGATAAAGACCTAACGGTTCGAAGCGTTGAAAATATCTTGTGTATTGTCATTTGTATTTTTTTGTGTTTACACCCCATAGCCCTATAGTGATAGTCTGTAAGTGTCAGTTGTGTTCAAGTGTAACATCAAAAACCTGTGTTCTACGTAAGTACTATTGTTATTCAATTTCACAGGAGCATTATATTTTATTTATTGTAAATTTGATGCATTTGTTTTTCAGGTATTCCATAATGGACAATCTACCTCCATCTGGATTTCAGTTCACAGGAGATGATTATGGTCCAGTTGATTTTCCAAATTCTATTCCCAGTGATATGCAAGGAGGGATAAGTTTTTCTGGTGGAGGTCCAGTTTTCCCACAGAATCAAAGAAGTGGTAGTTATGGCATGTCTCCATTTCACATTAATTATTCACAGCAGACTGGTGTACCTTCTGCTGCTAGTTTGCCATCAAGTTCATTCAGAAGTCGATTCTCAGACTACACTTCAGACCAGAGTCCACACCTTCCAATGCCAACTGCATCTGGAATGATATCTGACCGTTTGCCTAGTTTCAGCACAATTGTCTCAAACAGTGGAAGCAGCGGCAGCGACATTGGTAAACGTAGTCAAACATTGTACTCCACCATTTCAGGGCAGGAGCATGCATTCCTGCCATCAGGTAGTCGTGGTCTTCAAGCTCATTATGACTCATATTCTGATCAGATATCTGGAAAGAATTATAGTAAATCACCATCTCTTGGATCTACCTCACCAGGAATTGGCAGCAACAACTACAACAATATTCCCCTCTCTTCAGTCTTGCACCACTCAGTACACAATGGTAGTAGTCAACATTTGTCCTCACATTCACCAAGATCATATAAAGAAGAAACAGTAAATCAACAGCAGTACATGACAGGAGAAATGCTTCTAGACCGGCATGGAGGGTACACTCATGTGGGCATTTCCCAGAATACTGGGGAATCTATGACCCTTCCAAAGTTCAAACACAAATATCCATCTCACAACCAGCATATACCCAGACGTTATATAGGGCCATTTAAATTTTTCATCATTGGTAAAACAGAACGACCATCAATATTTAATCGAGAGACACAGACAAAAGAAGAGGCCTTGGGTGAGTTAAAAATAAAGATACCGAAGACTGAAATTTATAAATATGAGTATGAGAATGAGTTCACAGATGATGTAAATGACAGAGTTAGAAGGCATCAGGATATACAGAATACTGTTGGCCATAGTGCACTTCGGGGATCACAGCGTATCACATTTCCATATGACGCATTGCCTTTACAGGGAGGAGATTATAGCAACTATAACGTCAACTCCAAGATGAAAACTGTAATTTCTCCAAGCTTTATTGATGCTGCAGGCAAAGCTACTATGACTACCTGTGTTTCCAACAAATCAACAATTGTTACCGTAGGGATAGTCAGTAGACCAGCAAATCTGGCAGGAGCAGAGCCTACAGGTAGCATCAATCAGAAGGGTGTCATGGCAACAGGAAATAACATTCAGGGTTCAAAAGTACCCTACAAGCAACAGAACTCCAGGGTAATTGAAGAAGATTTTGAAAGTGGTGGGGACCAACAAATAGAAAATTATGAACAACTTTTAGAGGAAAGAAAAGCCAAAGCTCGGGATTTGGAACAGGAGAGAATGGAGGTGAGTGTTCGCATTGATGACACGCAGTATGTTCAAGTGGGCAGTGTAAAACGTTGGCAGTGTAATGAATGTGACAAGTCGTACACCACCAAGCACAACTTGGTGATGCATGTCCTGGGACACAGTGGAATCAAGCCCCATCTGTGCCTCAAATGTGGCAAGTACTTTAAGCAGCTTAGCCATCTGAATACACACATGTTGACACATGACCACATCAAGCCACACACCTGTAATTTATGTGGTAAAGGGTTTACACAGATTAGCCACCTAAAGCGTCACATGGCTGTGAGTGAGAAGAATGGATATTGTGCCAACTTGAGGTCCAAGCACTCATTGAGCCATTCTCCTGTGTCTTCTCAGCCCGGAGCACCAGTGGTGAGTCATCACTGAATGGCTTCTTTAGTTGGTATTGTCTAGATGAAACAGGCAGGTCATCACAGCATGACTTCTTCGGTTGGTATTTTGCATAGTAGCATACCAGTGTCAAGGTGACTTATTTATCTATTGCTATATTTTTGTTTAAATTTATCTTCCTATTTCATTCTCTATTTTGTTGCAATATCTTTCTCTATTTTAATGAAATATCTTACTTATTAATATGATTGTGAATTATGTTAATGGTAAAGAAATTTGTTAAAATTTTAATGTAATCAATTTCATGTGTTTTTCATTCAATAGTACAAATTGTATAGAAGTTGTGGTTAGAAATTAAGTTAGGAATAAAACTATTTCAAGAATTTGGGTCAGAAAAATAAGTTTAGTCTGGAAAATTTTTTGTAGATAATTCTGTTCATGACGTTATCATTCCATTGCTGAAAGTGAGATTTTGTTCATATTTCAGTCAATACATACTCCAAGGAAAAGATATTCAAATCACACCCAGATTTTTGATTCTGCTGAGAATTTTGATGCCAATGATGTGAAAGATGTAGATAAAATTGGAGCTGATGGAAAACTGTTATGTCGCTATTGTGATCGTAGATTCCGATATCCCAGTCAATTGAAAGACCACATGCAGTCACACAGTGGCCATCGACCTTACATGTGCACAGAATGTGGTATGGATTTTATGAAGGTAAATGATTTTTATGGACCAGCCTAATTGAACTTTACATAACATTTATTACTTTATTTAGATTTCTTTTTTATCTATGGTAAATATATACATGTATTACATTATATTAACGAGATAGAATCTATTTGCATCTGTGTTGTTTGCATCTGAAAGGGGAACAAATAATAGGAACACTGAGCTGCCAAATATGTTATAAGATGCAACTAGGGAAGGTTGGATGTGGGATTAACTTCCTGAAATTGCCATGTTTTAACATAAGTAAGATGTGCATATACAGAAAATTACAGATATCACATACATTCTAGAAACATATTGCATCATATTCAATGAGTGTGTGAATGAGTACAGAAGAAGGAAACTGGGAAGCCCTAGAAATAAATGCAGATGAGGTATCATGAAGGAGCTTGCAGAGACAAACCTTGCATGAGGAGGTGCCTAGAACATATCCAGAAATAGAGGTAATAAAAACTTCATGTCCATGATATATTCATCCAAGGCTGAAAGATATTCCAGATTGGTCTAGTAGCTTAATTTATTGCATTGTAATGCTTCCCATAGTATAGAAATTGTCTAGAATACATTTTCATGTTGTTTTCCAGGAACATCATTTAAAAGCTCACCAGTTCACACACACAGGATTGAAGCCGTTCACTTGTGATGTTTGTGGGCGATCATTTAATCAGAGAGCCAACCTCCAGCGCCACAAGCTGATACACGAGACCACTCGTACATTCAAGTGTAACACCTGTGACAAACTCTTTACTCAGCCGCAAACTCTCAAAGCCCACCAGGTAGTACATGCTGACCGCAAGCCATTTGAGTGCTCTGTCTGTGGTAAGTATCATCATAAACACTACCTCACTCTCTTATTGCATGACACTGGTCCTACTATATTCCAGCAGGATGTAGCCTAGAGAATGAAATTGCACTGTCACCATCTCATTTTCACCAATGTGGTGGAAATCCAACTACAGCTGAAAGTTATGTATGTTTTTTCTGTCTCTAGCAAGTTGCAGGGGTCCAAAAGAGAACAAAGAATTGTAGATCTGAAATGTGCCATGCATGTCATAAGAATTAACTTGAGGGTTATGCATGGATTAGTTTCTCACAGCCAGTGCCCATGTGGCAACCTGGGCCTGAACATTTAGCATAGTGTGAAAATAATAAGGGCCACTGTCTTCTTTCCAGGCATGTCATAGTAGATGTCTAAGGAAAATTGGAGATAGGCTGATAACCTCTCACTTGTGAAAAAGTCATTGTCACATCTTGTCTAAAATTATTAATTTTGTTTTGTATCAAATAATTTCTATGGATGACGAAGATATACAAGCCAGCGAACATGTCCTTTTTTTTTGTTGCAAAGACTCCTAGTAACAGGGAGTGTTAGATGTGCAATCACTGCGGATAGGTCAACAAATCTGACTGAAGAATGATGAGATAGTCCAAGAGTGTGTATTGTGTTCCTGACAAGACGTGGTAATCTTAGGATACTGACACACTAGAATGTTTCCCTTCGGGGACTAAACATGCATCCATAAACTCCCCATACGCAACCATACTTATGAGACAACCTTATGTGAGTCCGGGTGTCGCCTCATTTAATACAACTAAGAGAACCTGTACTTTTTTGTCAGAAAGGCTATGGGCTGAAAAGAGATACCTGCTCCAAGCTAAAGGGATTATTTCATCATCATTTCAGTCGTAGGTCAAAGTTATTTCCCCCCCCCCCCCCCCCCCAAAGACATACTGAAGTTGAGTGTGTTGGGGAGAAAAGTGCAGACAGCAAGTACAAGTATTGACTTAGGTGGTAGGAAAACTCAATGGTATTACCCATGACAGAAAGGGGAGCAAAGAATAGTGATATGGTGATTAGCCATACAAGTCATGAAACAACTAAGAAGGGTCGGCTACCCCACATCATAGAAATTACAAATCAAGACAATTAAACAAACCATGACTACAGTGAGAAAGATAACTTATGCTGCCATACAGAACAGAATGACTTCTAACAGTGAGATATAGAATGACATGGAAAATACAATTAAATACTGATAAAACAGGGATGTGTAAAAAGTAGAAGAACGTTTTAGGGAATAGCTAAAGACAGGAAAAGAAGGAAGATGGTTGCTGATGACCTGTGTTCCACAGTAAGTTGAAACATTAATAGTATAACAGAAGTGATCATTATATCTAAGGAGCAGAAGTTTCCAGAATGCAGCTTTAACCCAATATTATATTACATGATGTAGTCATTTGGACATAAACCTGATTGTACTCATTTATATTGGTAATATTTGAGTTCATAATTTTAAGAGTTGTTTGCATGAAAAATCTGATATTTTTTAATGGATCCTTGAATCATTCAAGATAATACATAATTTAGATGTTATGTATTTACATTTGTAAAAATAATTTTACTAAAATCTTGTCTAAATATTGTTTTGTGCACATTTTAATGTCTTATTTAATTTCACTAATTATGTTTTCTACATGTAATATTCAGTTTTCAAATGTTTAGATTTTTATGATTTCATATTTTGGCTGAAAAAGTCCTTTCTCCAATGTCATACTGTAAACAAATGGTAAAACACCCATACAAACAATAATATAAAACTTTTAATTTTATTTTTTACTATTATGCATACCTGGACTCAACTTGAGATATGCAGATGACATTGTTCTTTTAGCAGAAAGTGAACATGAACCACAAAGACTAATAGATCAAGTCAATAAATCAAGTAATGAATATGGACTGGATATAAATATCCAAAAAATAAAAACTGTGATAATCAGCAAGGACACAGAAGAACAATAGCTAAGCATAAACATACATGGAAACTACAACAAGTAAAACATTATCAATATCTTGGACACATAGTCACAAATGATGGCAGATGTGAAACATAAGTTAAGAGGAGAATAGAAATGGCCAAAAGTACCTTTAATGACATGAGGAAAATAGTAACATCTAAACAAATTACAAAGTTAAAAATGAGAATTATAAAATGCTACATCTATTCTATATTAATGTATGGATCAGAAACATGGACACTAAATAAACAATTAGAAGACAGAATTGCTGCCTTTGAGATCTGGGTATATAAGAGAATAGGAATAGGGAGAACATCTAAGAAAGAGAAGAAAATAAATAAAGAAGTGCTAAAAATCCTTCCCAATAAATGAGTCAAAGGGTATGAATCCATGGGCTGCTGGAACAGCAACCATCATGATAATCATGCTTTTTTACAAAGTAGATTTTAAGATTGGAAGTGAAATAATTTTCTTCGGTTGATGTTTCCTTTTAGCTTATATACGTTCTCTAGCAGTAACATTATATATGAAATTTTATCACAGGAAAAGAATTTGGACGTTATCACAATCTCCAAGGACATATGCATATGCATACAAATACCAAGCCATATGTGTGTTTTTGTGGTAGCACTTTCACATTGAAAGGTAAAAACTAATTCTTGCATATAATAGATGTTTAGCTAACACATCCTTGCAGAATCTCTTCTTAACAGCAGTTTGTCATGTCACTATCAGATATCAAATCCACAACATTGATATTCTTTGTTAGTCATATTTGCCAGGCTGCAATGGCAAAGGCCGGCTACTTTGAATAGGTGTACAAGCCACTGGATTCTTGTTTGACAATTTGAGTTATTTTTGGTTGTGTTTGGAAAACGCAGTAACCTTTTTGTCTTTAGAGATTTAAATATATATATATTTTGCACATGTAAATGAAGAAATGCATACTGCAAATATTTGTGTATATTTGTATGTATGTGTAAAGTGGTAAAGACATTTTTCATTTAAAAAAAAAATAGAACATGGGTGTTTGGAAAATGCAATAAAATTTTTGTTCTTAGAGATTTAAAAATAATCGTTTGTACATGTAAATAAAGAATTTAATACTGCATATATTGGTCTAAGTTTTGTTTATGTGTGTATGATTCAAGAGATGTGAAAAAGTTGTAAAGATGGGGAAAAGGGAAAGCATCAATATCATTTTATTTTAAAAAACTGCTTGTCTTTATTTATTTTCCGATTTGGCAACCATGAAAACATTTCTAGCACACCTATGTCTGTTGTATTTACCGTGTCGAAAAAATAGTTCTCAAGACTTAGACCTAATGTAGATAGTCAACATCAATACATTCTCATTAGTTCTATACTTTTACTTCATAATGAAATTGTGTTACTGTTATCCACTTTGAAAACAAATGTAATTCCCAAGAATTCCTTACTATTAGAATCACAATCCATAATCATTTTACGTCAATTATACATATTTGACGGCCATTGTAAACCGCTGATGGATTCTGATCTGGACCGATTCTAGATAAAATTTCTTGTCTGATCTTCAGTTATTCTCTGAACACAATGGTGGAATAGGAAGTAGAATACTACTTCTAACTATGATTCGCTGATTCTGGTCACATGACAATTGGTATTCATAATATCACAGGTCAGTCAGGTGTGCATAGCAATACACACAAGACTACACCAACAGTTTTAAACAAATAGAAAACCATTGTCACGGTATTGCACCCCTCGCATGCAAAAGGTTAATACTTCTACTACATAAAGAATTCTTTTAAAGCATCAAAACTAGGTTTAAACATAGTAAAAATATATATATATTCTTGGAGATTATTATTGAAATACCTTTTTTTATGAACTTCTGAAGGTGAAAAACATAATTAGGTCATCTAATGTGCATATTGTAATTAAATTATTATACATTTCCAGCCTTTGACATATATTTGACAAAACACACCAAAGTCACGAAAAAAATAGGATTTAATGTGTCTGAACAAAAAATATATCAATTATTTTTTGTGAGGCATGTGCCATGGACTCTCTTCTGACATTTGCTGCACATCTTGTGGCTTTGTTTTCTTCTTTCTTGAATTTTCCTGTTACTGCAAACACAACAGTCTTTCTCTTTGTGTAGGATGTCTGATACTTCTGCATATGCATCCACAATTTGACTTTATTTGTCTTTACTGTAATCCTCGATGAGCGCTTCTACTACTTTGGTTTTAAAATTATATTGTTGCATTATTTTTGTAGTTGTGTGCTCTTTGTATAGAATGTACGCATTCAGCAGCATCCAAGATAAATATTGAAAGTAACCTTTTCCCAGTACTTCAAAGTCCTGCGCTCATCTAAGAGTACAGTATCATATCAGACAGATCTACTCAACCCATGTTCTTATTATAGTGTAAAAACTGGAGGCTTTTCTGATGGTCTGCGGTTCATGCATGACTTGTTGCCGACGTTGCTACAGTTCTAGGCAATCAGCTTTACTGAAAGTTGACAACAACATTACTGAGTTCTTTTGAGATTTTTTTTCTCTAAATGCTGTTGCGAGAAATTCTTCTTATCTGAAATATATTATCTCTCCTGGCTGCATTTCAGCTTTCAATATCATTAGGAGTTCTTTCCTTTTATGCCTGGCAGTTCCTGTGGATTGTGTCTGATTTTCAGCAAAGTCTCAGACAAGTGGCATGCTTGAAAAAAATTATCCACAAAATGATGGAATCCTTTCCTCAGATAATTTCCCACTGTCATCAGTTTCATTACAACTCTGTGGGAAAGTTTTAAGTCAGCTGCTTCTTCATCATTGCCACACTTGCCTCTATAGATGACACAGCTGAGAAAGTATGCCATCACAGAATCACAAAGCATAAATAGTTTTATACCCCATTTATGGTGGTGTTTGGGAGGTACTGCATCAGCTGTTCTACTTTTGAACCCTATCAAACTTTCATCAACACACAGTTCCCTGTGTGGTGAATAATAATGCCTGAACAAGTTGCATGTTTTACTTATAGGGTGGAACTTTGCACGTGGATCATATCCTGGCTCATCTACTTTAGATAACTTGGAGTTATCAACAAGGTGAAAACATTTTAGCAGAAGTTTAAATCTATCTCTGCACATTAGGTCTGTAAACCACATAGTTCTCTGTGAATAAGATGTAGACCAGTAAGATTTTATCGATGGCTTCCTGATCAAACATATTGGCTTTTGTATGCTCTAGACAATTAACATCTTAACATTTATAAATTGTACTAAATGTTTGGAATTGATGTGACTTCTGCTTATCTCTGGCACATTTTGTCCTGGTTCCTGTAGCATACACTGTCTACTCCATAGGCAATTTAGCTTTTACTAATTGAAAATGTCACTACACCTTTCATTTCTTCATTGTTCGGAACTTTGGCATTGATCTTTTTTGTTATAGCATTCCATTCTGGTTATCTGAACTTGGGCATTTTGCATCATTCTATTGTGACAGTATTGTAGGCTGTATTGGCTGAGAGCTATTGATTTGATATATATCAATTCTCAACCAGCCTGCAGCCTTGACAGCCCCTTAGATGATTCCTAAAGCTTTATCCAGGTGTAAACTTTATATCACAAGGGCTGTGGTAAATGTTACCAGGATGTACCACCTGGAGGTGCTTTTAGAGCCTTGGTTTTCTGCTGCTAACCCTGTGAATCATATGAGAGCAGCGCAAAGCCTTCAGTTAAAATGCTGAATAATTGTTATGAGGCATGATCACCCAAGTGATTTTGTTTGTAAGCACATTGTCTGTGTGTTCTCAAACTTCTGCAGATTTCAGGATTTAATTTGGAGAAAAGAATGTGTTGTGTCTTGGTTTACAGCTTGACTGCAATATTTGCACCTTTGAGCCTCAAACATCCAGACTTCAGCATGGCTTCTCTGTTACTTTATTCCTCTATGTGATGGAACAACCAAATCCACCCCAAAAACCTCCTTAGTTACCTCCTTAGAAGTTCATTGCAGGTAACTGTCATTATTCTTATCTACACATAGGCTTTTTTTGCAATCGTATGACAAGCACAGCAGCAGGTGTTACAAAAATAAGAAAAAAAATGTTAGGAATTTGATGGAGTTTTTTATTTGTTCTGAGCTATACGCTCAGCAAGCAGCTTATTGCTGTTTGGAGGTACAGAGATGATACGGGGAAACTGAAGTCAATCTGTTGCATCATTTAAACACCTTTAAGGAAGCAAGCAGACGCATGTTATTAGAAGACTTCAACATCAGTATTTAGGCATACTTCCTGCAGCTCAAACAGACGGCAAATGTTGTCTATTACAAAGTGGTATGTGTTGTCAGCATGTGTGGGATTCTGAACACATCTTCAGAGACACGTTTCCCTAAAATCCATTTGAAATGTATCAAATGGCAGTGAATTCTTTCAGTTATGAACTCAAGTTCAGAAAGGGATTCACACATCTTGCTAAATCAATCTTGGTGATAATTTATTCTGTTGCAGCAGTATGTGCTAGACCCAGCCACTGAAAATAATTATAGTTATATGTCTTTGATACATATATGTCTGTATCCCATTACTGTGTTTTGACTTCAGATATAGGAAACTAAATCATTGCTCGCTCATCCATCTTGGACAGATTCATTATAACATGGGATATGTTTTTATGATCTGAGAGACTATGAATGCAAAGAGAATGAACTCATCATTATATGTTTTAGTTGGTCTGTGTTCATTAGATTTTTATTACATTAGTAAGTCTTCAGACATGATGTGATACAAGTGATTTTATTTGAATACACCTCATATATTTCTCTCCAAACTGTTATTATTATGCTTATGTCATAATTCAAGTTGCAAATGAAGTTTTTTTTAAAATTCATTTCTTAGGGAACTTGAATCGCCACAAGAAAGTAAAGCATGGTTTAAATGAAACTACCGATGTAATGGAGGAAGATGCAGTAAATTTCCTCAGCTCCTTGTCAGAGCGGGCTAGAGATGACCACAATGCTGAAGAAGATCTAGAAAGTCTTAGTCCTGGGTCTGGAGCTGACAGTGGAGATGGAAAATCTGGTAGAAAGGGCAGAAAATCAATTCCAAGGAAAATCACTCAAGGAGAAGAGGAAGATACATTTCCCAAGCCAATTGCACAAACTGAAGGTACTAAAAGTGAG
Source organism: Meghimatium bilineatum (assembly GCA_034231615.1). Classification (NCBI taxonomy): domain Eukaryota; kingdom Metazoa; phylum Mollusca; class Gastropoda; order Stylommatophora; family Philomycidae; genus Meghimatium; species Meghimatium bilineatum. The sequence continues at coordinate 97,847,837 of CM067298.1, forward strand.
GCGATAGGAAATATACAGACTGTTGGAGTACTGCCAAAACCATTTGTTATACAAAATCCAGACACTGATGATGAGGTTGATCATGAAGAAAAAGGACCTCCTCAACTGCCAGCACCAAACAGTATGGTAGATGATCACTTGCTCATGACTCCTGTAACAAGCATAATGAATTTTCAACCTCTCAATGTCAGTGTTGTCAGCAATCCAGATCTTGTCACAGAAACTTGCAAGAGACCTCAGGAAGATTTGCAGTCAGAAACTGAGAAGAGACCTCGACGACAATCACAGCGGCGTTCACCTAAAGTTCAGTCAAGTGACATTGAGCAGTCAGATTATAGCGATGATGATACTGCTGACAACAATGACAATACAGATACCGACTGGGTACCAGGATCAAGACGTAGGTCAAGGGCAAAATCTGATCTTGCAGATAAAAGACATTATTAATGTCTTCAATGTAGGTCATAATACTTATATCTAAATATATATAGGGTTATATACATTTTTCAGGAAGGTTGTTTATAATATGAGAAAACACAGAGGAGCCATACATTATTTTCCTCTTACATTTTTATATGTATATATTCATATGTATATACGCATATGTACATAATGTATAAAAAAAATGAAGTTCACAATTGTATGCTCTCTAGCGTGCTCGTTTTTCAATTGTACTATAATGAATGATATGTAATGATGTGTTACAAGAAAAGAAGTCTAATGATAATAATATATAAACACCTATTAAATGTAATATATATGTTTAAATAGAACTGACTATAGCAGTATCTTGCTCTTATCTGATTAAATGGATAATATAATATAGATGCATTGAGGATTTATTATTAAAGAAAAAATCAATGCAGCAAACAGGATTTAAGCCTGGTCCCCTCAGATGGCACCTACTTGTCTCACAGCTTGAGTCGACACATTGTCTGTCTTTGATCACACTGCATCTAGCGGTGAATGACCGCAGTAATGCAGTGTAGTTTAAGGCGGAAAATGTGTTCATTTATTATATTTATATATTTAAAATATTAATTTATATATTTTAATTCAAGATTCATGCATGAAGTTGTGTATCTAGTATGCAGAACCTTGCGATGCTGCATGGTAGTGCAGAGGTGTACCTTAGAGGGAACATTGTTATTAGACGTGGGAATGATATCAGAAGTGGAAAGTGCTTGATATACAATGCAAACTTATACATCTGTTTCATTGATTACTCAAAGAACTTTGTGAGATCAGAAATTATGGATCACAATGAAAAGCATGAGTTTCCTACTACATCTCATATCACTTATTAAAATGTGTCAGGAGCATCATACATCTGTGCACATTAAGAGAGAAATTATTTTTATGTCCAAAAGTTGTCCGACATCTGTTCAAAATAATGCAGAAAATATTGTGTGCATACGAAAAGGCACACATTTTGAACATTTCCATCCTCAGAGTATCAGAGGTCTTGAGATTCCAGAAATCAATCATGCAGATTATGCTCCCATATTAATAGGACAAATGTAGATAATATTCTGTCAGTGAAAAGACATAACTAGGCTGAAAATTTCTTCCTAAACGTGATGAAAACAAAGATTGAGCAAGTTCACTGATGTTCTAACACATACGGTAACTATTGATGATGAAGAATGAGAACAATTTTTTTTATATTTCTGTGAATCATTAAAAATATCACAGATTGTTCAGAGATTAGAAAGAGACGAAATAATGACTTACCGGTAATAAATGAAACATTTATGGAAATAGGCAACCTGGAAAACAATGTTGCAACTATTAAATTACATTTTCTTTTTGTCTACATATAGGTGTGAGGAAAGAACAGTGATATTCACAGTTAAAAAGCAATTATCAACATTTTAATTTACTATATAAATATTCTAAGAATATAGTTGGCAGAGAAATAATCCAATACAAATGTCAACAGAGACCTGAACAGAAAGGAAAATTGGCTTCTGAAAAATATTTTTTTAAAAAAGATAACATATTAGGACCTTTACCGCCAAAGATGGATGTGTTGGGCCATTGGCGCAAATAAAACGGCGGCACAACGCATTTCCATTCTCTGGACTACATCATGCTCGAAATCTAGTAGGACCAGGGTCCTGCTACAAAGAAGATCCAGCAGGAGTTTGAGAATGAACGCTGAAGAAGATGAAGAGGACATTTAAGAAGACAGAATGGTATAAATAGAGTAAATTTTTTTGTAGGACAGATTCCAAAAAGAAGAATAAGCAGTGATTGTCAGTTGTATACAATTCATTGAATATATACTGAATATGAGACTGGAGGAAGTAAGACCATGAGGTTTACAGAGTTGCAGTCAGGACAATGTCACATAGAAGGAGAATATAAAAAATTGAAATATTTCAATAGTTCAAATTCCAATAACAGAACTCCTGTATGCACACTCAAACAAGTTTTAATCTTTGACTAACCAGTTCACGTTCAGCATACTCACCACCAAACATCAGATCACCATCAAGACATCAACACAGATAAACTATTTTGTCAGACAGATATTGAACAAAATCAATTTTGGATGGGAGAGAAGAAAATGTATAAGTCACAAAGTCAAGGTTCAGCAAATAGATGACAGGATGCAAGTCATGAAATAAGAAATGTAGGTTGGTTGGTTGGTTGCTGATCCAGCGGTCTTTGGGCTCATGCCCTTTGACCTAATGCCATTAGATGGCATTATATTGCTGGAAAGTCTGGATTTTCGGCCCACCCCGGGACAGAGCCAGAGAATAACTATCACACCTCCAGGAAGGTAGGTTTCAACCTATGCACTGCTCGTAGCCAAGATAGGGTTCACTGTGCTCATTCCCTGCCACCAAGTGACTACTGGTTATGCCGAACTTCTCTATTGCTCCAGGCATGCAACCAAATGTTCAAGGATTGTCACGTCCTGAGTCACTGTACCCCTATAATTGGCCTCAGCCATAGGAAAAACATTGATGTCAGTTTCCTCCTCCTCAGTGCTGCACAGTACATCTCTGGCTCCCTCCCAACCACAGAGGGTGCATACATATATATTCAGGCAAACATGAAAAACAAAACAAAATCATAAATGTATAGATGACATGTCATGAAGCTTCTATAAGAAGATAACCTCAATATAACGGCATGTCATCCACTAAGGTTTTCTGTTGCATGGATGGTATGTCTAGTGGGCCATTGGTGATACCCACAGACACAACCACATGCGTAATGAGAAATGTAAAGATAACAGTTTTTACTCCATTGAAAAGAAATAATGATCCTTAAATTAGTAAATACCACCATGCAGACATCAGTGAGAACACATAGTGTTTAAATACATTTTATAGACTAAACATTAACAGTAAAACTTTGAAAGCTGATTGTTCACATTATGGTGGTAATGTGATTTGATGTATTAGTGACTTATAAGAATTCAACAATAAAATTAAAAGACGTGGTAGAACATCTGATGTCAGGGGTCACATGTGATTGATGAAGTGAGTTGTCTATGTAGTTACAATATAAAAAAAGTATATTGGCTTATGCAAATGAAATGGTCAACAATATTTGACTATTGTAAATTACTGCCCCAGTGTGCAATGTTGAAAGAAAACCTTTAGTTATTCATAAAATTATTCATAAATTATTATAAATTAATGTTCATGTACGCAGCAATTTATATTTGGTTTCTGGATAACAAGAATGCAATACCCATGTCATTATTTAAATGTGTATTTTGTTAACAGAGTAGTTTATTTACATTTTATATTATCTTTTGTTAATAAATGTTTGCTAGATACTTTATTTTTCTAAAAATAATTATGTAGATATGAGAGCTTCATAATATTGTGCATGAGATTCATGCTCCATTGCTGTAAAGAAACTATGCTTCCACTTTCAATGCTATCATGCTTTAATTTCATTTCTATGATAAATGTTTCAAGTACTAATTATCTTCAATATTTATTATTTACTGTCTTCTTTATCTCTGCTGACCATGAATCTCATTTACTTTTGGCATTATCTTCTTAATTTCATATTCATGTTTATTGGGCCTTGCAACATTTCATGTGAAATTTAAGTTCCAGTGTTTTTTGGGTTATATTTATGCGTTTATTATTGACGACATGACCCTTCACTTCATTAGCATTCATTCAGATTTTAACCACAGCAATTTCTAATGTAATTTTGAGCCAATGAGCATAAATATGTTTTGTTACATTTTATGAAGTCTTTAGAAAAAGTATATTCTCTGTGGTCTGGAAAAATACAATGACTTAACCTAGAAGTTTAAACAAGCTAAAATTGAGAACATGGTAATGGATATTTGCTAATCACTGGAAATACACACAATTCAACCAATTCTTTATCTAGAGGTCTGAAACCATAATCCCTATCCAAGTACTTTTATTAGGACTGCAGACACTTCTCTAGAGGTCCCTCCAATTTTGGAAGCTTTTTTCTTCTTCTTCAGCATTCATTCTCAAAATCCCATTGGACTTCTCTTGCAGCAGGACAATGGCCCTACTAGATTTTCAGCAGGATATATAGTCCAGAGAATGGAAATGCTTTGTGTCTCCGTTTTATTTGCGCCAATGGCCAGACACATCCATCTTCGACAGATGGAAGCTATCAGGAAATCCTCTTTGGGAATAGAATATAGCTGGACTGTCATGTGTGCAATGTCTTCTTGCTTGTGACTCAATTCAGATCCCTTTCAGTGTCATTTTCAGCTTGAAGAACATCCAAAATATGCAAGGAGTTATGTTAGGAGAATGTGAATTCTGACATGCCAAAAGAATTTGTGTGTAAGAATCAGATTCAAAGATTTGCTGTGTGCATTGTTGTGATGGAACTGTCAAGCTTCCAGTTTCCTACACATGTGGCCATTTACGATGCACACCATTACTTTGGTGTCTGATCTCCATTGGATGTTTTGACCTGTGGTACATCTTCATGAGGCATCATCTCACAGAAATCAAAGGAAATAGCCAGCATGACTGATGATACCTTACTTGTGTTTTTGTGCTGTGTGGATGATAAATGTCTCCATTGTGACAATCTGTGTTAGAACCTGGAATCCATGGCTAATTACCTGTGATCACCATGTTCAGGAATTTGGTTTGTCATTTGTGTAATCCAGCATGCCTGCAAGACTTCCAGATGCAGTTGCTTCTGTTCCATCATTATTGCCTATGGGACAAATTTCATGGATAACTTCACATGACCGAATCCTCCATAATTAAAATGGAGTGTACTTAATAAATGTTTATCAGCAAGCTCTCTGAAAGTGACATGAAGATCCTGCATGACTTCATCATTTTAGTTTATTGAAAGTCATCCAAAACTCACTGTGCCCACAGTATCTTAATCTTATTTATCTGAGAGAGTTATTGAAATAAGGAAGTGCTCATCATCAGTAGGATTGCTTGCATCTCATCAAGATATTCAACTGCATGAGTGAATTACTTTATAATCCAAGCTCAAATTCTCAATGCTTCATATTTTCTACAGATTCACATGTTATTCTGTGACAGTTTTCCATTTTGTTGACAAAGCATTAACTCTATGCTAAGGTGTTTCATCACCCAATTTGCCCTTGGATAATACTGAACCAACTTGTCTCATAAAGGTTGGTTAGATGATGACATTTTTCCTCAGTCAAATTGCACTTATTTCAATTATGTTTAATTGGAGATGTTCTGCTGCTATAAGCTCTATTCTATAACAATGACCATTGTACTCCCAAGTGCTGAATCATTTGTCTAATTTATGCTAATGAAATGTTGAGCAACAGAACTGAACTTTTAAGTTTATTTCATCTGTTTTGAGAAGATGCTTGTTCAGCTACTTCATAAGCAACTCATGATTCAAGTCAGAGTCTCAACACTTATTCTTCTGCAAAATTTAACATTGATGTTCCCATCAAATTTGCTGTTCAATTTCCTTATACTTTATACATTAAGAAATGTATTCAAAAGTTTTCTTCCATACCCAAGAGACACAATCTCACAGTACATGCTCAGTAACCTTGAAAGCAAGCCTCACACTTGAATATGGGCTAATGCTATGAGATGAAATGCAGTCATTGTGTTGGTCTCAGGGTGCAAAATGCTTTTTGACTGGTAGTATGTTCTTGACTGTGAGCATCCTATTGTTTTGTAGGGTGCTGTAGTTTTAGTATTCAAGTCTTCAAGTATTTAACTTGCACTAAATGTAACACTCTAGAACTGTGATGTCTACTTCAGATGCATTCTCAATTATACTCATGAAAGATGCCATGACCATGTTTTGCATGTTGAGATGTCAACATTGATTTCAATTTCAAGATTAATGTTGAGGTCTAACTGCCAGGATTTCAATGCTCCGTGAGAGATATTTTTTTGGACAGTGCTTAACAATTTCATGGACTATTGTCTGAGAGGTATCAGTCAGATATTATTTATTTGGTTGCAATCATTTCTAATTTCATCAACAGCTTGAGTTCAATTCCTAAAACATTAATCATGCAATTTCATTTGACTTTTGAATCAGCTGGTTTCCAGTATGCACACATTCTATTTCTTAGTGTCTTAGAGCCAAACTCTTGGTGTTCGCGCAAGAGAGATGTGCATCATTTTATATTCTGGTCATTATCCAAAGATAATATTATTTTATGCTGAGATAATGCAATTATTTTTTTAGTTTCTGGATAATGGGAATGCAATACCATAAAATTATTTAAATTTGTATTTCGCTACCATTTGCTTAGGGTAATGGCTAACAGAGATGATAGCAAGACTCCTTTTAACAAGTAGATGAATGGATAACAACTAGAAATTGATAAATTAAAATTTGTTTGGTCATGTATGAGCAGCTATGGAAGCACTAACAAAGATATCAAGACAAGGCTTGAAATGGCCTTGTCTGCAATGTTCAGATTGAATACCCTATAGAAAAACAGAATAAGTACAATAGTGAAAAATCAACTTATATACATCTTTTATAAAACTTATTCTTTTGTATGAATCTGAAATTTTGACGATTACAGTGACATGGAATGAAGAAATTATTTAAAAGATGTGGAGGACTTAATTCATTGTACTCAGGTTACCCATATTGGCACCTGTCAAGAGTAACAAGCATAGCATGTAATTCTGTATGAGATCTAAAAAATCCACTTTGTAACCAATAGGTTGTAATTTGAATTTGAGCCTACAATCTTGTGAACACACAGTGAACTGCTTAACCACTTTCCCTATGGATACGGCTTTTGAAAAGAAATGTTCTGGACGAGTATTTCATATCCATCATACAGAACATAAAACTAATATATATATATGAGAAACATAATATTTGCTCTTGCAGGCTGAAGCAGATCTGGCAGTAGTGAAACTTTGCATCTTATGTGGTTTGGACAGATGATGAGATAAGATTCTCTTTCCAAAACTACCCAGCATGGAACAATTGAGGGTGAGAGAAGAAGAAAACCCATGAAAATATGGATTGATAATATTCAAGTCTGGACATGAGTAGGATTTTCTATATTGAAACAAGGAACTGATAAAGAGACATGGTGGAACTTTTGTGTTGATGTTTCCAAAGTGACACCTGTATGACCCTGAAGTGTTATATGAGTTTAATAATTGAATGATTCATTAGTTTACTAATTGCAGAATATTAAACATAATAGCAGAGTATAATTACATTCCAACAAACCAAAACATCACAGAACCTGACATACTAAACGAAGAAATAGAAGCAGCTTTAAAATTTAACCCCAATAACAAATCACTGGGAGCAAATGGTATAACTAATAAGCGATAAGAGCATGCAAGGAGACTATGGTAAAATGGCTAGCAAGGCTATTCAAAATAGCATAGGAAGAAAAAAGAGTACAAGAAGACTGGAAAAACTCAATATAAGTACCAATACGGAAGAACAAAGGAAACAAAAGAGAATGTGAATCATACAAAAGTATCTCCCTACTAAGTCACACAGGAAAAATATATGCCAAAATATCATAGACCCACAGTTGAGCTCCTCCCAGTTTGAATTTAGGAGAGGAGTAAGTTGTACAGATACAATTTTTTGTTGTTGAGACAACTAAGTGCAAAAAAGCACTGGAATACGATCAATAACTAAACACTATTCATAGACCAGGAAAAAGCATTCAATGGATTCAATAGAAACGCTTTATGGGAAACACTAGAAAACTATGGAATCAGAGGTCAGTTATTAGCAAATATTAAAGCCCTTTACCAGAACTGCCAAAGCTCTGTAAGAACTACCGACGGAATGACTTCATCTTTTGAAACAAAATCAGGGGTAAGATGAGGATTCGTGCTCTCACTTATACTTTTTAATATATACATGGACAGAATAACAAAAGAATCCCAAAACAGAAAAATAAACAGTACAGTAATAAGAGAAGAATCTGATGAGGAATTAAATAACGCAATCAACAAATTGCTATCTTATCTTATCTACAAAGAGGAACAGGAGTTACAAAATCATATTAATACACTCACGACAACATGCACCATTTATAATATGAAAATAAATATGCAGAAAACAAGTAATGAAAATCAATGTCACTAAATCCAGTGAACATAAAAATAAACAAAACTAAAGTCAAACAAGTCTGGATTTAAATTATACAAAAAATGGACAATTAGACAGAGAGATTGAACAAGATGTCAGAAAGTAAACATAGTGACATACCAACTATCAACATTACTGATCAACCCAAAGATCAAGATGGAAGTCAAGAGACAGATGATGAACAGTATTTTTATGCCAACACTCTGCTACCAATGCCAGACATGGGCACTGACAGCAGCCCAGCAGAGAAAACTTATAACATGTGTGATGAAATGACTGAGAAAAGCTGCAAGAATTACCAAATTAGACAAAATAAGAAATGATGAAATCAAGAGAAGAAACTTATAAGACCATGCACAGAATACATTGAGAAACAAATAAAATGGTTTAACACCTTGTGAGAATGAACCATAATCAACAAGAACATATAACATAAGATCTGGATACAAAGCTAGAGGAAGACCTCAAACAAGATGGATAGATAACATCAAGACAACACTAAACAAATATTGATTAAACACAGCCACAGTGACACATCTGGCCTTTGATAGACAACTAAAACTCCAGTCACCATCCCTATGCTTAACAAGAGTGGATATTCTGACCATCATCCACCAATAGACTAATTGCAGCCTGATTTTCTGCTCTTCTTCAGACTGTGTTCACTGCTTGTTAGTTTGCAGAATAGATATGCATTAATTATAATCCATTCAATCTCTCATTTGTCATAATGTGTTCCAATTTAAAGTAAATATGCCTTTGCATTTTGTAATAGGATTTTTTCTTGGATTAAGTTAGGAAGTTCTATACTGAACACAGATGAGAGGAGATTTAAAATGAAGACTATATATTGTTCACCTGTGCCATTGAGCAATCTCTTTTGGGCTGGTGGGTCAAATTCTTGATTGTTTATTTGGGATGAGGCTAAGTTATTTGTTTATGCTTAGGAATTCCAAAGGACCATATAAGTTTTGTGGCCAACCACTGAAAATGATTTTTAAACATCAAAAGACTTATACATTTTCAGTCAAAGCTGTTTTCATCTTTGATGTTGAACATCAAATGTTTGCTGCGGGCACTGTCTGCAATGAATATCAAATGTTTACTGCAGACACTGTCCTAATAGTTCTAATAGACCTAACAGTTCAAAATGTTGAAAATGTCTTGTGTGTTGTCATTTGTCTGTTTTCGTGTTTAAACCTCATAACCCCTTAGCGATAGCCCGTCTTATTCAACTGAAACATTCAAAAACCTGTGTTTTATTAAGTACTACTTTTCAAGTAGAGAATAAGGAATCCATCATGAATCCATATCCCATCAGGGTCGTAGGGGTACCAATTTGGATGCATCAACACAGAGTCCTTCAGCGATTTTTGTCTTCAGCAATCGGATTAGTGAGGAAAGAATCCCAACTTGTCTAGTCATTGATGTTGGTTGTCCATGATTTTCTTTGTTCTCTGCTTCATCCACCCTAGACTGTTCCCTGTAGTATTTTTGACAAGGAATCAGGTTGACATACCATGTTCAAACCATACACATTTTTATAAATTCATTATTGAAAGTAATGGTTCTTGTGGACCTGTATGCATCTCTATTTTATTTCTTATGTACACATTTGTCTTATGCTCTCTATAGGAGATAGAATGTGTCTGTAACATTTGTATTCTTCTTCTTCAGCGTTCATTCTCAAACTCCTGCTGGATCTCCATTATAGTAGGATCATGGTCCTACTAGATTTCCAGAAGGATGTAGTGCATAGAATGGAAATGTGTTGTGTCGCCATTTTATTTGCAGAAATGGCCCGACACATCCATCTTCGGCTGGATATTTGTATTCGAGGGCCTGTTAAGTCTTTCCATGTCTGCAGTGAGTGTCCAACCATAGAACACAATAGAACCTCACCTCCTATAGTGCCATGAATGACTTTGATTGACAGCATTTCGTCTAGCTCTGCTGTTGTCCCATGATCAAAATCATCCAGTTAAGCAGTATTGTCATCCTGTTGTCTTATCACAAGCCATTTTATAATATCATCACTGATTGCCAGAGTGTCAAATTATTATGACTCCTTTAATAATATAGATTTTTATTGCTAAGAAATAGCTCCTAAATTTATTGAATTTTGAGTTCTGCCAGTTACCTTAGAATGGCCAGACCAAAAGACTGTGGGTTTGACTGAATGACTTTATTTTGAGAATTAACTTTTAAAATTCTGACCATTAAATCCAGGAGGCTGCAAAGATGTGTATTGTTAATTTTTTTCTTTATATATTTCCTGTTTTTACAGCTTCCACTGTTAATTTATATTTTCATGTGTAACGTGTAACATTAGATCTTCAGAATCTAAACAATTCATTTAATTATCTATTGTCTGTTTTATATCATCTAGTCATTTAGCAAGGAGACAATCATATTGGGCTGTAGATATGTCTTTTGTTAAAAAAAAAGTAGCAGGGTTTCCATTTAAAAAAAAATGAAATGGTCCTCACTTTGATTTGAGGGTTTTGTGTATGCTAGTCTACCAATGTTCATACAGTCGTTACGGGCTGTAGAAACTCATGTTGGCAGTCATTAAGGAGACTGTGTGAAAGCATTTTTCCTTTTATTTGTGTATTCTCCACATGATTAAATTTGATATTCTATTTACTTCAAGGGGTAGTAGGTTGTATTTGAACCCCTCAAATTCCTGCTTTCCTCATATCTGCTGCCCTGCAATCATCAACATCCCTGTGTGACCTTGTTTTGTATTATAAAAGATCCAGTGAGTTTTACCTTCTTTTGATTACTCTACAGTTTCTGAATAAACATTGTGTTTAATATTTATAATTATTTTTTGGTATTCTGTAATATAGTAATTTTTACATCTCTATTTATTGTGTATAATGTAATACTTTCTCAGGAGTCTTACTACATTGATATAAACAAATGTCTACCAATAACTTCATTTCTATATGACAATTTTTAATATTGGTGTTTGAAATATTGTACTTAAGTATTTCATTTCCCGCACAACATATTTTCATGACATGTGCCATGTAACTAAATGTTATCAAACTAGTGTCCAATACATCTGGTTTGTACTGTCAGAAAGTTATATATTACAACTTTTATCTATTTGTTATGTTTTGTTGCAAATTTATATGGTACAATTCTATTGTACTGTTAGTTATAGGGCTATTTTTAAAACTACTGGGTATCTGTTGGTGCAGTCAGAAAGTTATATATTAAAACTCTTATCTATTTGTACTGACAGGAAGTTATATATTCCAACTCTTATCTGTTTGTACTTTCAGAAAATTATATATTACAACTTTTATCTATTTGTACTGTCAGAAAGTTATATATTACAATTCTTATCTATTTGTACTGTCAGAATGCTATATATTAAACTCTTATCAGTTTGTACTGTCAGAAAGTTATATATTACAACTCTTATCTGTTTGTTCTGTTCTGTTAGAAATTTATATATTACAATTCTATTGTACTGTTAGTTATAGGGCTATATTAAAACTACTGGATATCTGTTGGTGCAGACAGAAAGTTATAGACCTATATTACAACTATTTGTTTGTTCTGTCAGAAAGTTATCTGTGTTTGCAGAAAGTCATTCATTGCAATTAGCTATACCCCAAAAAATAATTTTATGTAGCTGATGTTTGTACTGTTGGAAAGTTATATATATTTGCAATTGTTATATGTTTTAACCATCAGAAAGTTACTCATTGCAACTGTTTTCTGTACTCTCAAAGACATTATTCATTGCAACTTTTATGTTTGTAGTCTCAGAAAGTTATTTATTACTGAGTTATTATTAGCTGTGAAAATTATATGTTTTAATTGTTATGCATTTGAATACAATTATACAATTCAGGTGAATTTTTCTGTATAAGATGACTATCTGTAAGGACATAATTTCCAAGTCACCTTATAAATGTGCCCTTAATGTCTTGTAAATTTCAGTGTTGTGATGAAATCATGAATCTGCAGCTAGTCAAATCAGAGCAGGTCAAATAAAGATTGGTTGTATTGAAACACAAGATTTCATCTTTTGTTTTGATTGTGCTTTTGTTTATCCACATTTTGTTTCCATCTTACTTAAAGCACTTTTTTTACTTATTTTTGTTCGAGAATACTCTCTGGTACTTAGATGGAATGAATATTGAAAAACAAAGTGTTCCATCCGGGTCTGTGTAAACTGAATGCGCTAAAATTGTATAAGCTACTGTGTATTCTGTTACTTCTACTGCAGTACTGGTACACAAATGTGACATAAATTTTACAGTGAATTTTTATACATAATCATTGACAATGCTGTATGCATCGATGCATGTTGCAATCATACATGTGTGAATTTATGCAGTGACAAATTATACAATTAGACACTTCGACATTATAATTGCAGATATTGCTCAATGTTGGCTATCTAAATATTTTCTGCTATTTGTTGACAGGCCAAAAAAACCATGAAACAAGATCTTGTCATGAACTTCACCTATTTTATTCGTCAACTGACCTACATTTTCTACTGAAATCCATTTGGAACACTTTGTGTTTTGATTATTAATTTCAGTTGAGTATTCATTCCTCTAACTGAGAATGTCTTACAAAGTGTCAACAAGAAGAAATTAGTATCATTAAAAAAAATTATGTTGATGATTTGGAAATTTTCTACACAAGAAGGCTCTCAATCATGAAATTGCTCGGCTCAAAGATGTGTAACTGAAGGAAATCATAAATGTAACCCAAAATAATAAAATTTACCACAGTTTGGACAGTTTAGAAAATTATCAGTTTAATTTTTTAATTTATCAGTTTAATTTAACAGTAAAAATTTAGAAAAAGCAGAGAGAAATATTTTTGTTGCTACCATAACTACTAGATCATCAAAGACATCATGATGATAAAAGACAAGTCCAATATTTTGGTCATGTAAAATGACTTGACACTCTTCCGAAGGCCACGTCAGAAGGATTAAAGGCAGACAAGCAAGATGGGATATGTTAAGAGAGTGACAAACAGTAGTCTGTCTACAGTGTACCAATAGGTCAGCAACAAAAGATTGCAAAACATAATTTTAGATACTGCAACTGTCTACAATACAGTATTCAGTCAAATAATATTTTGTTTTATTTCCTCCTTCGTTTTGATTTTTGTATTAATATTTTGCCCACATGTGACCTGGTTCAACAAGGGAACTAAGGATCACAGCACTATGACCTGCCATGCATGTTATATGGGACAACTCCATAGGTCAAACTGCCCCAAAAGCTATATTGAAGTTTCATATGTTAGACTGAAAGGTGCAGATATCATGGCCAAACTTTAAAACCATGACAACACAGTCCATTCTTGGAACTGCACCATACTAACCAGCAGTAGTTTGAGGATTAATTTTAAAATAAGAAGGAATCTCAGCGAGACATAGTGAATACTATAAATCTTTTACAAAGATGTAAAAATAACAGCAAATGATTGAGAAAGTCTTTGCCAGTTAAGCTGCAGAACAAGTTTTTCTTCTTCTTCAGCATTCATTCTCAAACTCCCGTTGGATCTCTCTTGTGGCAGAACTATGGTCCTATTAGATTTCCAGTAGGATGTAGTCCAGAGAATGGAAATGCGTTGTGTCGCCATTTTATTTGCGCCAATGGCCCGACACATCCGTCTTCGGAGGGAACACATTTTTAGAGATGTTAATTTCTTGATGCTAACCACTGTTTCCTGTGCTGTTAACATATAGCATGACAATCAATAAAATATAATACTACTGTAAAACTGAATAACAATAGTACTTACGTAGAACACATTTTTGAAGTCTCACAAGATTACAACTTATCACTAAGTGGTTATGGGGTGTAAACAAGACAAAATACAAATAACAATACACAAGACATTTTCAACATTTTGAAAATGCCTTGTGTATTGTTATTTGCATTTTTGTGTTTACACCCCATAGTCCTTTAGTTATAGTATGTCAGTTGTAATCTTGTGAAACTTCAAAGATGTGTTCTACGTAAGTACTACTGTTAACATATGTGCTGTTAATGTCTGTGAAATGTGTGCTCTAAACTAGACCAATATAAATACCTCCAAGTGGTTGCATATCTTGATGTGCTTGGATGTCTGCCTATAGATTGCTGGAACATGCCTTCTACATACATAGATCCTGTCAGAGTAGAAGGCTGCTTCTCAGAACATTACAGATTACTGAGAGTTGAAGTCTTATGGATATGAAAGAAAACTTTGGAGAAACCTCCACTACACATATGGTGGTTCATTCATAATTCCTGGGATATAAACAAACAACCACTCAAGTCGGATGCATTGGTGCAAATAAAATGTCAACACAACATATCTCTGGACTACATATTGCAGGAAATTTAGTAGAACCAGTGTTCTGCTACAAGTGAGAACCAGTGGGAGAACAAATGTAAAAATGAATTGCAAAGAAAAAAAACAAAATAATGTCTTGGAGTGAATTAAGTAGATTTTACTTGGATGTAAAAAAAATCTATATGTATTACTGCAAACTGAAAAAAACTACACAAGAGAGCACTCATTTTGTGAGGGGTTTCAGAATCAATAGCAGTGTGCTACATACTAAAACACAATAGGCCAAGTAACAACAGTCACAATCTTTCATAAAGAACATAGATGGGACAGTGGTAAACTTCTCTTGTGTGCGATTGGAGCAAAAGAAAAGCAGGTCTTGACATTAATCACCAGTAGCAAATAACAAGGGGATGTTGTAATCACAGGTGAATATGTACAGTTTGGTTAGAAATCTGACAGGTTTTCTGGTCTAGTGGTTGTTTGCACAATGTGACAAACAGGACACCTACTTTAAGTATGAGCAAAAATGTTCAGTTTCTTGCTGCTTCCATTCAATTGCTCTTTCCAACTGCAGTTACTAGGCTATCATGTTCAATTCTTATTCTGTGCTAAAAAGGTCCAAAATGGCCACAGTGTAAATCTATAGATGCTTTTAAATTTGTGTCTTACGTGGATCCCCTACCCTGTTCAATGAAGGTATCCTCAAAGAAAGAACATATAAGCTTGCATCTAAAACATATATAATCTAGAGATAAGTGCAGTGGAAGTTTTGTATTTTCTATAGGTTGAGGCCATTAAAATCAATACCTCTAAACTGTCAGTGGAGAAATTTGACACAAATGTGATATGAGAAGAATGGGGCAGAGCAAGGAGTATGTTTAACCAGTAAGCAACAGCAGGAACAATCAGCATGCATACAAATGCTGGGGGGGGGGGAGGAATAATTGAGTACATATGGATCTGGCCATGTTGATATGATGTTGGCTCATTAATCAATAACTGTATTAGTAAAATACAGGCCAATCTTCAGAATCCTGCATTATGAAGATGCCCTGTTATTACAATTGTTATCTTTACCATAGTTGACACCAGCGCTAATCCAGTTACATTTTACGTTGCATTAAACCCATACCTTTTCAAAGTCATAGAGATGCCACTCTGTTTTTCATCAATACAAATCCTATCCAATCCTTAATATTATCAATCCATACTTTCTTTTTCTTGCTCTTCTTCCACTCTCAACTGTCCCTGCAGTATAATTTTTGAAAGGGAATCATACCTCATCACATGGCAAAATCACACAAGCTTGTGATGTTTTGCTAGTGCCAGGAGATGTCTTTATTAACATAATTAACCTATTTGTGACGTTAAAATTACACAACTGTTACATCCTCTCTTAAAGTTTCTGCATTATTATATATTTATCTAGTCATCAGATCATCATCATGGCACTCCAGACATTTTCATTAAGAGCTTCAATTTTCAATTCATTATGTTTAATCACATGGTATCTTGACTCATCCAGTTTTTTATTGGTTGATGAATCTTCTCTTTCTTCCTAATAGCTGCTCATTTCTGACAACACCATGCATTACTCCTAGATACTACATTCTGAAAATAGGCACAGAAGAATAAGCACACCCTGCATTCTTAAACTTGATTTCAATCAGAATATCAACACTGTCCTTTGCCCAGGAATGCAATTCTTATACACACTTTCATTTCACCTAATACCCACATCATTAGAACTCTTAGAAAGACTGACTGTATCTTTGTAATATCACAATTTATTTATCATACATTTTAAATATGCTTATACATATAGATTATCATGTATGTATCTAACAACATACACGTGAGGTTATGAGTTTGAGAAAATAAAATATACCAACAATATAAAGTTATTACACATAAATCAATACTGATATAAATATTTGAAAGTGTGAATTTACAATACAATACAAAATGTTGAAATGTTCATGTAAAATGTTACAGAGTTTAACGTAATCCATTAATAAATTATTATAGGCCCTATAACATGTCATGTTTTATTAATGGACGGTATCTTATTTTTCCTCACTTTTCAGTCAGGAGCTAATATGGATTTCTTCAATAAACCATACTGTGCTAGCATCATAAATCTTGTCTGTCAGAGCTATTTCAGATTACCATAGTTTTATTGTTATGATGTGGTACAGTGGGCAGTTCTGTAAAATATGTTGTTTTTTCTGCTTATTATCTACTGGGACATACATAGGCCTACATGTCACCAATTCCAAATCATCTATTTGTGTGTTGTTTGAGTCTGTTGTGGCCTATTCTCATTCTTAAATGATTTGGTTGGTATAATTTTTAAAGACTATATTCTAGTTTTGACATTTTTCTTGTATTCTCAAAAAATTAATATACAAAGCACTGACACCCACACTTTTTAGATCAGAGTGACAACAAATTCATTCCCATATCTATTAACCTGTTAGGTGATAAAGTCAAAACGCCCTATGAAACATCTTTAAAAGATTATAAGGACCATACATATATTTGTAAATATGATTTGCACTTTAAGCCATTTGCCACTTTAAGCCACACCAGAAGTTGCAATGTTCAATCTCAGGTTAATACATCTGGTTCAAAGTGGATTTTTTGGTGATCCCTGGCAAGGATCATTCTAGCAGTTGTCAAACACTCTTCTTAGGTTAAGTCCAATACAACTCCAAAGTTCAGTTGTAATTTTTTTTTTAACTTTTACTGTTTGCTCAGAGAAAGTATTCTTTTGTTGATTAATAAAGTTAAACAAATAAAAATCTACACACTTTTCTAAGACAGTTTATGTTATCTGCTATGTTATGTTTATCTGCTGCATTGCATGGTATGAAAATAAATTAATATCTTATTAAGGCACTAATGACTTAATAAAGATAATACACTGATTGAGAGAGGATATACTTATACAAATTATATAAATGCTTGTAGGTTACCAAGTTAATACATTGATGGTGATGAAATAAAATTGAATTAATTTATGTTTTGTCTTTTAGTACAAACATCATTCCATTCCATCATTTGTAGTGTAATCTATTTCTTACTGGGGATCTCCCTGGCTAAGCCATCTGCTATGTATTAAGAGTTTGTGGGTTCTGATCCCGTCGCATGTCTTTTTTATAATGTGGAGTTTTTCAGAGATCCCTTGGGATTATCACTTAAAGCTACAGAATGACGTACTATGAGTGGCACTCTCTGCAGGTGTTGAGAGGGTACATATGGAGTAACAAAGTACAATGAAATCAATTCTTTATGCCTTTTAAATTCTTGTTTCTTTCTCTTTCTTATACAGGATGGTCTCAACAACAGCTTACATAACTAGCACCAGCAGCATCCCCAGTGTAACCAATTTTCTTTTCATCTTGTGATGGTGTCTTATTCCTCAATTTGAAATCTCATGGTATTTCTGGACTCCAACATATCGATATCCTGCTGTGTTCTATCAATTTCTCAGTTGTTTTGTTTCATTTCCCTCCCGTAATTGTTTTGTATTACACTTTTAATTTTCTGGCCATATTGAAGCCATGCAATTATATGTTCTGTATGATCAAAAGTGGCCAACATTGATAGCACCAAATTGTTGCAGGCTGTCATGTGATTGGAGATCTGCATACAAAAAATGGTGTAAAAAATTAGCCTCTTACAATATGCATGGCAGTTAACAGTGTCGCTATTCTTTGCTTCCCTTTTGAGTCCCGGCAATACATCTTATACAGTGATACTGGATCACAGTAGCAATACATCATTCATGTACATTGATACCGGAACATAGAATTAATACATAATTTATATAGTTCGACACTAATATTGTTCAACAGACACAATAAATCATTCACATACACTATTAACCATACAAAAAGTTGAAAGTTGATTCAGAACTTTGTGACCAACCCAGCATTTGTTAACTGTAGTAATTTTCTAACCATATAAGCAATAAATTATATGCATTGATACTTAATCACACATGCACACTGACGCTGAATGATAGAAGCAACACATCATTTGTGTACAATGATATTGTAAGATAAAAACAATATCATGTGTATACACTTACTGCCTATAGAAATAATATCTCATTCATGTACACCAGCACATAGCCATGTACACCAACCATAGAAGAAATATATAATTCATGTACATTTATATTGAATGTTAGAAACAATACATAATTTGTGTACATTAATACTGTCCATAAGAAACATTGCATCATTCATGTACACAAGTACTGAATAATAATGAAAACCCAATAAATTATTCATGTTTATTAGTACTAAACCACTCCGCAATAAATTGTATGGGTATTTTTCACTGAACCATTAAACTAAAATTTACTTCTTTGTTGTGCCAACTGTTGTTTCAACTCTGACTGTAGACTGAGTTTATCACTCTTATTCTTATGTCAGGTGGTGAATTTTAATGTTTGCACTATATTTGCTTTTCTCCTGATATTCATTTAAACTGATATCTGTCATAGTAAATTAAATCAAATCCATATTTTGAAGGTTCTGAAAGGGAGAATGGAAAAATTATACCAATCCTGAGACCTACCATGCATATGTGCTAAGAAATAACTTACAAGTACAGAAAATTGGCCATGTTGATCAAAAAGATCAAGCTGAAATTTGATGTTTTGAGGGTGCAGATATTGATGTAGGCTGTAAACAATACCACATTCATTTCTCTGAATTACATCCAGCCAATCAGCAGGAGTATGAAAACAAACATGAAAGAAAAAGAAGGAGAAATAAAGTCTCATGTATTCATTTTAGAATATTTTTTCCAACAGTATTGAAAAAAAGTTTATAAAAAAACTATTTCAATAACAATGGCAGAAAGTATCTACTTCATACTATGAGTTGCTAGTCAGTATGATTTAACTATGAAGTATCTCCTGACATGTCTCTCAACTAATTCATCAGTATGTGGACTACTTTAAATTCTGTGAGTTGCCAGTCAGTTTGATTTAACTAATAATATTTGAAGAATATCCTGTACAGGACATTGTTATTCAACTATTTTTTTTAGTTTTGGGGCATCATTAATAGGCCTACATCCAATTAATTATATTGCCAGTACAATGTGTTCAAACCACTTAGTCAACCAGCAAGTCAACATAATCAAATATTTGGGGTGCATTAATAACATCAGATGAAAGATATATTACAAAAGTCAAATGTAGAATTCCCCAGGCAAAGAGAAAATTTGCCAAGATGAAGACCATCCTATGTAATATATCTTTGTCAGTTGAGGTCAGAAAGAGAGTTCTTAGAGGTTATATAGAACCAATTCTGATGTATGGAAGTGAATCTTGGATGCTCAGCGGAATATTGAAAAATTATATAGAGGTAGCAGAGATGTGGTTTTGAAAAAAATGTTGTGAACACCATGGATGGATAAAAAGCGTAATGAAGATGTCTTGAAAGAAAGAAGTTTATTTAAAAAGAGAGCTACTTACCCACATCAGAAGGAGACAGGCCACCTTTTTTGACACATGAGAAAAGGAAAGATAGAATACATTGTAGCAACAGACAAGATGAATAGCAAGATAGGTGGGAAGACCAAGAGAAAAGAAGCTTGACAACCTAGCGTTGTGGCATGGGAGAATATCAGTATCAGAAATGATTGACAGCACATGAAATAGAAGGCTGTGAAAAGACATGGTAACAACACATGGCATAAACCATAAGCAGAAGCTACTATATTGTCTAACAGCTGGCCTATGATGTTATAATTTTCTAAGGTTACTCAGCTAATGTCTCTACTCTGTGAAATGCCTTTTCTTGATCTACAAATACTGTGTTTAGATCTAGATTACTGGGTATATTGAATTGCTTTTTCACTTAGTTGTCTTATTGTGAATAGTGTGTCTGTACAGCTTGTACTATGGCTGAAGCCAAATTGAGCAAGACTGAACTGTGGTTCTGCAAATTATTGTATTCTCTGCTCTATTATTTTAATAAGGAGATTCTTCTATATGATTCACATTCTCTCTTACTATCTTTGTGTGTCCATAATGGCAACTCACATTTCACATCCGAATAAAACACACATTATAATAAATCAGTTAAAAAACACTTTCTTGATATGTACAGATAGCATAAGTCTACATGTCAACTATACAGTATTTCTGTATTTTGTACAGAAAAAGTCTGGTTTAGTTAAATATGCATAGGGCCAATATTGACATTTCATATTGACCGTTGTAGAAGTATTTTTTATTCAGAATATGGACAGAATGTTGAGTAAAAATACAGAATAGGGGGTATTTAGGCTGAAATACAGAATGGTCTTTCTGGTTGACAGGTATGAAATGTTACAGTAAACTCATGAGTGTAATACTTAACTCACAGTGGACCAACCGACAACCTATTTGTTGTTTTTCCTTATATATCCCTATTGTCCCTGGTCCACTAAGAGTTAACTTATCTATAATAAGCTTACTTAGTGCTTGCAAAAAATACATTCATTATAATGTCAGTTAAACCATTCCTCAAAACCCTTAGAATTGTTTAAGCTTAAATATGTTACTCTAAACTTACAAGTGTAATACTGATATTATCTATAATTAGTCATCATCATCATTTTCCTCTTATGTCAAGCTTGGCACATAGGGCAGATGTCATAGCTCTCCATGCTTGTTGATCAACAGCCAGTTGTTCCAGATTGTTCATTTTCATACCAGCTGTTGTGATTTCTTTTTCAGTAGTTCTTTTCAGTGTTGTTTTTTGTCTTCCCCTTTTTCTCTTGCCACTCTTTGACCATGTAAAAACTTGACATGAAATTATGTCTTCATTCATTCTGAGTGCATGACCGATGTATGCCCAACGCTTTTTTTCTAATAACGTCTGTGATGTATTCCTGTTTTATCTCTTCTCTTAACATCTCGTTTGACTTAAAGTCTTTCCAGATTGTATTTGTAATTTTCCTGATACATTTGTTTTCGAAGAAGTTTGTTTTCTAAAGATGTAGTTGATTTCCAGCTTTCACACATATAATTAGTGCTTGAAAAAAATAATTTTATTACAATTTTTAGTTAACCATTAGCTTACCAGTATGTAGAATAAAAATCACATTTTTGTGCACTGTTTCTGAAATATTTCTATCAAAATGAACTTGTCATTTTGCACAAAAAGTGAACCTACTGCACTTCACTCAGGGTGGCATGGCATACTCTAAGGGTTAACCATACCTAAAACTCTCCAAAATGTTTAATATATATTACTGTAAGCCCATGAGTGTAATGCTGAACTTATATATACTTAGTGCTTGCAAAAAATACTTTCATTCCAATGTCAGTTAATTCATTTCTAAAAATCCTTAGCCAATGTGATTTGTTAAACTATAGCCATTTATTACAATGTATCTAACCTTCAAAAAGTTGTTGTACAACACATAGTAAATTTTACTTATGAATTAAACTATACTCATGAATGTGCACCATTTGTTATATTGATTCTCAAATTGTACAAATTAGCTTAACAGCAATATTGACTAAACTTTCATCAAAATTTCATTTGTATTAAAAGTAAATAAATCTTCCCTGAAACATTTAATCTCATTCTTATATGACTAACACTAGCTTTTAAGGTCCCGTCTCAATCTGGTAACAATACTTTTATGTGTTTCAAAGAGCTCATTAATTTTTGAGCCAAGTGTCTCCTCAAGTCTTAGCAATTCTTTGTTTTCCTGCTCTTTTGATGTACATATTTCCTGAAGATGTCTCTGACAATCTTGAAATCTCTGACTCAGAGAATGATTCTCTTCTTCAAGTGACTGGAAAATAATAAAATTGATTTAATAGAAATACATTATAATTTTGAAGCAAAAGTGATAAGAAAAGAAATTTGTTTTAAAAGTTGTTACAGCTAGTAGAAGTGTGAGGATAATATCTTAAGCCCCAATTTACATAAGCCTACATCAATTGTAGATTCCTCAAAAAGCCTCTTACAGCAAAGTTCAGGTTCTGACCTTCAGTCAATTGACAGATGTATTTATCTTATTTTTTTTTTTCATTTGCTTGGAATGTACTTATATTTAAAGTTTGCCTCGTCTAAATATTTAAGTGTTTTGTAACTCATACAAAATTTTTCTTCCAGTGTTGTTTCTCTGGGACTGTATTTTTAACAGGAAAAGGGGGTGAAAAGCTTGATATTATATGAACTGTAAGTCTTGATCAGAGGGTCAAGGTCAATCAATCATATCATTGGTCACATTTAGTAGGATATGGACATTAATTAAAAATTCTATTAACATCTTCAGCACCATTAACATCTTCGTAGAAATTTCTATAAGTTTGACAATTTTGATTTGTGTTACGAAATGGAGGAATGTATACAACATAACAAAACAAAAAGTTACTGAGCTTATCCATATATATATATATATATATATATATATATATATATATATATATATATCTTTGGCTACATGGCATCTTTTAAAAGGTCCTATGCTACTATTTCCATTACAAATTACAGGGTGTCACTGAAGCGACGTAGAATTCTTTGTTTTATTTAATCATTTTTGGTATTTAAATTAACATGTGGATAGTTCTGATTGAAAGTACAATATGTTAACATTACTTCTGACATGTTACATTAACATTGAAAAGTTAATGTTCAATTTAATCTGGAGGGTTGAAAGGAGCATGTTAGCATAGTTGATAGTGATCTAGCTTATTATCAATGGGTTACGGTGTGCCAAGTTTGAAACCACCATTGGGCACAAAAAAATCCAGGTCTTGATTTTTCGCCTAACATGATTGCTCATCCAGTTAACCCAGCTGTAAATTGATACCTGATGCATGAGTTAGGGGAAGTAAAGAGAGCACGGAAGAGAAATGGCCACCCCACCTAATAGTTGCTGCAGCTTAGTACATGAAGAGTTATCTTTATGCCTCACGCAGGTTGCTGTCATGAGACCTACTTTTACCATAATGTGTATATGTTAAACAACACAGGTCAAACATTAGGTTTATTTATGTTTTACAAATTAAAATCTTAACACTAAAGAATATGACTTACCTGTATGCGAGATTGTAAAACTGAGCTCTGGTTATCTTTTATTTTCAACTCTTGAAGTTCATTATTCAATCTCTTTATTTCCTGAAATGGTCAGACTGTTTAGTTTAGTTTATGACATGAGGAAATCAAATGTTCTTCATTAAAGTCAAGTGTATACCTTTTCACTTTCTAAGTTCTTACTACCCATAGTAATAGGCCTATATCATTTTATAAAAGTATTTCTAGAAAAACAGCTTGCAATCTCCCAAATAATGTGATTCACTCAGAAGCAAATAAAACAATTGTCTAACTCATTGGCCACAAAGATTTATTCTATATATTTTTGTTGTTGCACATGTATCACTGGGGCAAAAAATATACTTCTAAATAGATTTAAAATATAATGAAATAGATAGGCCCTATATATCACGTCCGGACATATAAAAAAAATCAAAAAAATAAAATCCGGGTTGTGATTTCTCACTTGACATGACCACTCCTCCAGTCGACTCAGCTGTAAATGAGTACCTGACGCATGAGTTAGGGAAGGTAAAAAAACAGCAAGGAAGGGAACTGGCGACCCCACCTAATAGTTGCTGCGGCTTAGTACATGAAGAGTTATCTTCATCCCCGACGGCAGTTGCCATGGGACCTACCTTTTATATAGGCTATATATATTTTTAATAGACAGAGAATGTGATTATCACAAATTTTTTATAAACAGGCCTATTTTTAATATAGTCAAATTAATTCTTTTTAAAATTAAATAGGCCTATAGGTAAGGTATAAATTAAAAACAAAAATAATTTCTGATATGAAATACAAACATATCAAATTTATGAATCAATTACTTTTACTCAAACTGTATCAGTTTTGAAGATAATCCAATTACATACACAAAAATGTTTAGTTCTTGTTCTTGATCTTGATTAGAAAACTGGCATCACAGCACGTGGGGCATTCCCATAAGTGCTCCGCCCTCTGTTCCAGCAGCCATCTGACTTTATGGTGTTTCGAGTCCAATGCTGCCGAAACAGACGTCGACATCAGGGCACAACTCTGGCCCTTGCGACAGGTTTCTTTGTTGTTCCGCCCACCCACGCTGTGTCAGTAACTAGTTCAAGCACAACGTCGGCCTGTCGGAACAACATGGTAACTGTTATCGAAGGTTACGATGGGATTGTATAGATGACGTGCCATGAAACCTCAATATAAAGGCATGTCATCTACTAAGGTTTTCTGTTGCATGGTTGGTTTGTCTAGTGAGCCATTGATGAGACCCACAGAAAAAAAATGTTTAGTATCTATGTATAGTTCTTTAATTAATCTTGTTATTCACAAATTATGGAAACCAGTTGTCTTGAATTTTCAAGATAGATCTAGAATTACGCACAACATTTTTCATAGAAAATGAGTTCTAACCATGTTAACAAGTTTAGTCTTTAAAATCTTCAAAACCAGGCTTAGGCAAGTTGCCAGTAATTGTCAGGTTGGATTTGAATAATTAATGTGACCTAACTGAATAAAATGGTTATAATTGGATTAAAAATAAGCGTGTTCCAAAAATATAGGGCCTAGGCCTATATCGAAAAAATAAGACAAATATAATGTTACATACTACACTATCTAAAACTATCTTAATACATCAACATCATGCCAGAAGTAATTTTAACATATTACACTTTCGATTGGAACCCTTCTTATGTTGATATATAAAACACAAAAATGATAAAACAGAACAAATATGTGATCATCACTTTATTGATTTTCTATCTAAAATGATGGTGCCTTTGGATTGCATATTCAATCCCCCATAGCGAAACAGCTAAAATAACTACATCTTTGATTCATTTGTTTCATTCAATCCACAGCAATGAGGCCTATAAGTAATAAAACTCTTGTTCTATTTCTTTCTGTAATGGGAAGATTTATCTTTTAGAGTTTTCTTTCATACTCAGAAGATTCCACAGCCTCCTACTCTGACTCAGAGGTTGTGTCTATCTATCTATTCGCAAAATCTTTTATTGCCTTTCATCGTCAGGGGTAGAAGAGTTCTCTAGAGATGGCCCTCATGTGTGCTGAGTATATTGTGGAATTTTCACCTCTTTTATTTTGGTGGTCCATCATTTTTGAGGTCAGCCTCTAGGTCTGCCTTCACTGTATCTGTGTAACATATCTTGCTGTGGTATGCTGTCTGGTGGTAGTTTGATGATGTGTGCAAACCATTTGATCCGCTGGCTCTTAATATATTCCAAGATTGGGGCAGTGCTGGTTCTTTGTCTAATGTCCTCATTTCTCACTCTGTCTCATAGCGATATTCCTAGGATTCTGCGTAAGCATGCTATTTCAGCTGTCATTAGTTTATGTTTGTCTTATGCTGTCGTTGTCCATGTTTGGCATTGGTAGCACAGCATAATAATCATTTTAAATAGTGTTATTTTAATGTTTAAATCTACATTTTTGTTTCTGAAGATTGGCGTCATCTGTACAGAGGTTGTGTGTGTGTGTTTATATAGACTGTATGTTCAACCACATTTGATGTAGACATTCAATCACATAAAAGTCTGCAACCATTTGGTGGTATCAATGTTGTTCTACTTTTCATCACAGATTTCATATGACTGACTGCATGTCTTCAATAGGGTCAACATCTTAGATGGAAATTCACTTAACTATTTATTCATTTTAAATGGTACAAAAATTCTCAGAGCATATAATACCACAGTGTGTGTGTGAAATATTGGAGACTAAACTGAAGTATACAGAGATAAAAGTGTCAGTTTCTTTCCTCATAAGCCTCTACTTTTCCTAACAACTGATGATAGTAAATGAGACTGCAGTAAATCTTTATAACAACAGTTATACATAAGTAAAGCACAAGGTAGTTAAGTTGTATCTATTTTTTTGTACTTGTTAGTTAGTCTATTTGTGCTCTTTAAAACTAACTACCTTGTGTTTTGTGTAAGCCTAACTGTTGTCACATTTCCTAACACAATGTTATCAACCATGCGAAGGCCCATTTAATGAAGGTCCATTTAATAAGCACAAACTTTTCAGTAGTAAACCAAAGTACAACTAAATCAGAAAGCAATCCTGAAAGGGAAGTGAAGAATAGTAAAACCTTATTCTGCAATGCATGCAGCAAGAGACAACACATTGGCTACTGAATTGAAAAACAGGCTGTGATGTAATTAATTCACATTCCATTTTCTTTCCCTGATGGTTGATGAAGAAACTGAGCTATAGTTTTTAAATTTGTAACAGATTATAACAAATGATATGTAATTGTAAAGAGAAATTAATGTACTATCCTGATCAATCAATAGAATTATATACTCTGACATTTTAATTACCGGTATATAAAAATATAAAGCGATTTATACAAAATATTTAACAAAAAGAGGTTAGAAATGGTAACATAAATGCAAAACGCATGTGTGTTGCCAGGGCCCGAAAGGGTAGCTAAGAATAGATACACAGTTTACCTTTCACGCATGTTGTAAAAGGCGACTAAGGAGGTTATGGGATGGAGCTGGCTGTCCCATCCCATATAGGGTCAGTGACCCAAAGCCATGCTGAAGTCAGATGTGTCAGGCCGAAAGGCGCAGATATCGCAGCAATGCTGTAAACCATGACACAACGCATTCCGTTCTCCGGACTACATCCTGCTAATCTGCAGGAGTTTGAGAATGAATACAGAAGATAAATGTAAAAGAATAATTCCTAAAGTATGATATGCTTTTATCTTGATGACTTTTGATTAGCATATCAAATTATGAATAAATGAAATACAAAAACATACAAATGTTTATGCTGTCACTAACTTATGAAACCATAACTACACAATTTCACAGAAAATTATCAAAGTTTGAAAAAAAATACAAATACAAATTTTTCAACACATGAAGCTTGGCCTCTATTATATATAAATAATTATCAAGCAATATAAGCAAACAAAATAAAATATGTGACTAAAACTGCAACATTTTACCTCCTGTTTATTGTGATTATCAAGACGCATTCTCTCTAACTGGTCAGTCAGCTGGACTACCATGTGTGAGTCACCACCCCCGCCACCTTTGTCTTGATCCAATATCTGATGAATGTAATTACAAGTAACATAGACACTAATATAATAATAATAGTGTTACAAAATGGTCCTTTCCTAGAAGAAGGGTCAACATTTCACACTTTTTAATAAATATGTGCCAATCTTAAATTTAAAGTAATTTGTTTTGCAGTATTCCTAGTTATAAAATGGCTGTTGTAATGGTGCTACAACCGATAAATTTGTGAATACCATTGGAAGGAGTGTTCCCAGATGCAAAGATATACATGGAGGACTTACTATGATGTTAACTTACTATGCTGTGGTAAGAATTTGCTACTACTGCACTGTTAAAAAGCAGATTGAGCTGGTGGGTAAAAAATAAACATCGGGTTGGTATTTAGGATTTAACGCCAGTGAAATAATCAATAAAAACACAAAGAATACATTTTATTCTCCCATTTATAGTATATTCTGTTTCACCTATATTTCGTTTTGAAAAATATGTAGATCCTTCTCTTAGGAAAAGACCTACAAAACGAATATATATATATATATATTTATAATATATAGCCTATACAAATGAAAAGTACTGCCTAATACCATATTTCCTGATACATATCAATCAATCAATCAAGTGCCATGCCGAATGGCGTAGGTGATCATGTTTCTCCATGACTCTCTGTCTCTTGTGTTGTCAATAAGTTCAGTTGGTGAGCATCTACCGTGCCACAATACAAGTCCATCTAGTAACTTTTCTCTTTGTCATCCCCTATCTCTTCTCCCCTTGAGATACACTTCAGGTGTGAATAATAGAAATTAAAAAAAAATTTATACATATATGGTAAACCCTCTAAAATTGTATATGATATTAGTTAAAGTTATAGTCTAGATAACTTATGATAATAACTACACATGATGTTTTAGAAATATGACCCCTCAAATTTCAAAATATGCTGCTAATTTTCTGACTAACTCTGTGAAGCCAATCAATTGGTGTGTGACTATTTTCTTGAATTATTTTAATCACCAATGATTAGTGATTGAATAAAGAATACCAACATTGTGATATGTCACGCATGTCATGTTGTAAGAGACAGATTTTGGGGGTGGAGTTGTCTATCTCGTCCCACAAAATGTCAAAGTGATCAAAAGCCATCCTGAAATTTAAGTCAGATGGGTAAGGACAAATGCTGCAGATTTTGAAGCTAAACTATAAACCACAACACAATGCATTCCAATCCCTGGACTACATCCAGCAGAAGATTGAGAATGAATGCCGAAAAACTGTCATGAAGCCAACTGATTGTCATTTTTAATAGTATATAAACATATATGTCCTTAATTAAAAAATGCCCCAGAGTGAATAAATTGTAAAACAAGTGAACCTCTTTTTTTGGTGATCATTAGTCAGGTTGGGACTCCAGATTCTATGATATAGGCTTCTATCTGTTTTATAGTTTCCACTTTGCCATACTGTTTTGACGCTGATAGGGTGGGTCATGTCTTTTGTCTCAGGTCTGCATACTGGAAACATTCTTGTAAGATATGTTTGGTCATAAATATTGCCAGGTTACAATGGCAAAGACTAGTTGTACCTATTTTGAATTTGGTGTACAGATGGTGTTTCATTTAAACAAGTGAAATTCATGACCATTGAAGTATATGAGGAAATTGGTGTCAGGTTCACAATTCATCTATGATCCAGTACATGAGTGACTTTTATATACATACACATTGGTTCTTAATTTCCATCCATTTTTGAAGATTTTTATATTAAAATTGTTGATACAGATTATATGGTACAGGGGTGCACAGGGGTATGCATTGTTCTTGTACATCACATCGTTAGCAGATAACTAAAATCCTAAAAGCACCTTCTCATGGTGCACTCTTAAAACAGATTGTTTCAAAGTTCAGGCAAAGCAATTTGGCTAACATTTTTTGGATCATGTCCAGGTAAAGGACTGAGGTGGAATGGAAACTGTTTCTACCAGACAAACAATATCGCTCACTTGAACCTTTCTCCCACAACTAAAACATTGATGTTAGGTATGTTGATTATCCCCTTTACACATTGAGCACATCCATAGGTGTTCAGATCTCTGCTTCAGTAAATCTCGCAGGCTATAACGGCTGATGGTTGCAGTTCCATTTTGGTTCACCATTCTTTTTGAAATCTTTGTCAGGTGTTCTTTACGGGCCATGCCCATCTTCACTTCAAATTTGCAAATTCTCGATATTGACTCATGCTCATTCATCTCAAAATCCTCTGATCCTGAGGACTCATGAAAAGCAATGAGTATGTCTGCTCAGTCCATAACCTGACCAACTGTTGTAGTACTAAGGCTAGTTAATTGGTTGGCCCATTCATTTCCATCCACACTCGCATATCTGGGGACAAAGATAAGCATGAGTTTTTGTGGTGATGCCTGCATTTTAAATCTCTCTAATGACTCCACTCATGCCATATGTACATTACCTGTTTTGACTTTCTGAATCATATTTAGTCACTTAGAATGCATGCATGGGAATAGGTTTGCGATTCCAGTCAGTTCAGTGCCTGCATTATGGCAAATACTTTCATTGTTAGACTGCTTGTTGTTGTGGTAAAGCTACCACTAGCTTCATGTACTGTTCTTCCTTTTGATTTGGGAGTAAAAACCCTGCTCATCAGTGGTGATGGATGACCGACCCATCCATGTAAATCACATCTGTGTCATCAGCATGTTTGCAAATGAGTGCCTTGACCTTAGTATCCACAGTCAAGGGGCTGTATTCCAGCACTCTCTATTGAGTGTAATGATAGTCTTTACTGTCTCTTGAATCACCATAGGAATAGGTATCCATTCCTCACCAGGAGTTGTGCTTTCTGTGGAACAGATCTGTTTAACGGTATCTGTTCTGAGAAATCTGTATCTGTTAAGTGTTCTGAGAAATTATGGCAGGACAGATGAACTGTTACAGAGAAAAGTTAGTTAACATGGGGTCTTCTTACCCTTTTCTTCAATCTAATACTATCCTCTTTGTAGGCTGCAAGTTGTTTTTTCCATTCATCAACATTAGCTGTGCTTTCTTGAAGAGCAGCTGTCAGCCTAGCATTGTTATTCTTCAAAGTCTGCAGCTCAACCTCCCATTTCTTTGCATTAGCTGAGCTGTCATAGAAGAAAAATTACAAAGTATAAAATCCTGCTGTCCTTGAAAGAGGTAGTATCTTAAGGCATTTATACTATTCTGATGCTATTTTCTGGACAGATTACCATATATTACCGGTACATATATTGCAACATCATGTAAAGAGAAACATAATAGATATACAAAGAGATATATAATAGATATATATCGAGCTGAAACTGTCGGCTGCCATACTCTCATGGATTTATTGAGATGGGGATTTGAGCCCTTATGGGCTCATCCAGTGCACGCTGATGATAACCTACAGTCATACTCATAATACATATGCAAGATCACTATCCACTAAAGATACTCTTCCATGGTGATATGCAGAAGGGCATGTTCTCTCAAAGTGGTTAAAAGAAGAAGAGCAATGACGATTCATGAAACATCTCACTGAAGTTTTTAGCATAAACCATGATACACAGAAAGATGCTGCATGACACAGAGCTACATGGTGCTCTGCGATTAAAAAAAGGTGCAGCTTCTTGTGAAACAAAAAATTATGTAGCTCAACAGCAGAGACCGACTAGACAGACACATACAGAGCACACAAATAAAGTGATCCCCCTACAGATAAAAAACGGACATACCGGTGCCTCTAATTGAATTTAAAAATGTTGATGAAGCAAATGATCATCATCAATTATGGTAGATGAATAACAACAGTAACAACATTACAAAATTAATTAACAACTTATCATCATCATCAAGTGCCGTCTCCGCAACGAAGGTTGGCTGCAACGTATCTACAACATCTCCTGTCTCTTGTCTTGGTGGTGCACTCTGCTAGACTGTAACCTGTCCATCGTGTAATGTTACTCTCCCACGTGTATCTCTGCCTACCTCTTGCTTGCTTCCCTTTGACTTTACCCTCAAGTAAGGTCTTCAATAGGGTGTCATGTATTTTAATGTGTCCAAAGTATTTTATTTGCCTGATCTTTATTTCTCTTAGTAGTTCTTTCTTCATATTAAGTGTCTTTAGCACCTCTTTATTTGTTTTCTTCTCTTTCCATGATGTTCTCCCTATTCTTCTATATACCCACATCTCAAAGGCATCAATTTTGTCTTCTAATTGTTTATTTAGTGTCCATGTTTCTGAGCCATACATTAATATGGAATAGATGTAGCATTTTATAATTCTCATTTTTAACTTGTTTGTAATTTGTTTAGATATTAATAATTTCCTCATGCCATTGAAGGTACTTTTTGCCATTCCTATTCTCCTATAACAAGTTATAGTCTAAGTCTAATTTACAGATAACCTTTCTATCTATGTGACATGTCCTTTACAGAATGTTGTCTGTACTGGCACTATGTAAGCCTCTTGATTCAGTGCAAGCTGTCCAGTCTCTTCCAGTGATGTTCAAAGAGTCCCTGTTTTGGTTGGTTTCCCTCGTGTTCTCTATCCTGGAACTTTTTCCTCCATGATTAATCTTTCTAAGCCATTGTGTTTTTTTATATGTCTGAAATATGTTATTTTACAATTTTTTTATAGTTGTGAGGAGCCAGTCTTCTTCTATGTTCAGGTCTTTGTGGATGTCTGCATTGGTTCATCTTTCTGTCTATGATAGTCTTAAAACCTTTCTATAATATTTCATTTTGAATGCAGATATTTTCTTTTCCATTGTGGATATCACACCCACCATAAAATTCCCCTAGAAAAAAAATATACCGGTAGCTTCTTAATAGTTGTAACTTTGTTTTTATGTTTGTCCCTTACCATAGACAAAAATGTTTCATGTGTGTTTTTTTGTGTGGAGCCATTGTTAATCTTTTTATATCTCTGCTGAGCAATCTTCTGTGAAGTTGATGTTTGATCTGACATTTTCTAGTTTTTCTTTGTCAATGATTATTGTAGGTGCGAGTTCATCTCTGTTTATATGCATTATTTTTGTCTTTTTTGCATTGAGGAAAAGTTTTGTGCTGTGCTATGATGTTTAACTGATATAATCATTTGTTCTAAACCTGTGGGGCTCCTTGACATTAGGGTGGCATCATCTGCATACCAAACTTCTAGAATCTCATGTCCTCCAATATTATTTGATTTAAACTGTTCATCCCGCTGAAGACGGATGTGTCGGACCATTGGTGCAAATAAAACAGTGATGGAAATCTAGTAGAACAATTGTCCTATTGCAAGAGAGATCCAGTGAGAGTTTGAGAATAACAGGAAGAAACTTTTCATAATGTGGGTCTTCTAGTACATTTTGCATTATTTTTTTCTGCATATATGTTGAACAGGTGTTGTGAGAGGATGCATCCTTGTCTAACTCTTTTTTGAACCTCAAATCAGTGAGATTTTTCTCCCTCGATGCGGATAACAGATAATCATTGACTATAAATACAGTAAAAACACTTTCTTTCATACAAAATCTAACCACAAAATTCCATAATGAGTTTATTCAATTGTACACTAAGTGTTATGCATAGGCCTCCACATAAACCAATAAAAATAGATCTAAAATCAAATTTGCAATAGAAATTGTAGAGAACATATTACAATTCAAAATGAAGATTTACAGTTTCCAAAAAAGAGAACTAAATGATAAAGTTAAAAGAACATTTGTAAATATTACAAAAAAGTAATAAAATTATAACAATTAATTAACAAACATAAGAAAGCATAAATTCTTTAGTTTCAGATAGTAAATACTCAGGTTCTTTGTAAATAGAAAAGTTACAAACTACCATTTTATGACATCCAAAATGACAAATCCAGTTAATAAATGAGAAAATTATATTACCTTTGTGCTAGAGCTAGCTTCAAGCGGTCATTCTCATATTTGAGCTGACCATCTGATGTATTTCCAGATGGAAGACTATTATTACCACCATGTGTAAAAGAGTTCCTGCGTTCTCTTAAGTTTCCACTATCATTCTGTCAAAAAAATGATATTTTTGTGAGTGCTGTTTTTTAAAATAAATAGATGTTTTAAACTATACTTGAAGTAGTTTATAAAGTCATCTTCCTGCTTTTAAAATAAATACATATAATATAAGCAAATCAATGTTTTAAGTGTCAAGAATTTTTTCATGCAGTGTCTGCTACTTATCATTCGATCTGTGCACACTGCACTGAGAGGCCCCCCAGAAGGGACTGACAGGCGAGGGGGAAAGGGGGCCTCTCAGTGCATTGTGTGCACCATTAGCGAAAGTTCATTTCATCAAACAATGTATGGTCTGTTTCATAAAAATGTGGATACATTACCCTTTAATGTACCCAAAAATCTTATGAAAATTAAAGAATTTCTCACAAAAAGGAGAAAATGACATTTTTGTAAAGATAAACTCTCTTATGAAAGATATATCTATGGCCTGATTTTCAGCGTTGTTTCTCAGAATTTCATATCTGCAGCATTCTTAAAGAATATACTCTGCAGTATGAGGTGTCTGTCCACATGTACACAAGCTTGTATTGTCTATCTTGAATTCTATATAGGCCTACACGTGGCTACAGAAACAGTTGTGTCCTACTCTGAGGTGTAGAATGAAAACTTGTTCTGGCCTGTTCAGAATATAGTAGTTACCTTGTGTTGGTGTTGATAACATTCTGGCTGCTTTGATCATATATGTCTTCTGATAGTACGTTATTGGCTTTCTAGTTCATCATCAGCTGCTCTTCCTTAGCTTGCCAATCTGCTTTCTCATTTACAAGTACTCCACAGTATGATAGTATCCAATTCAAAGCTACCTTGCACTCACTACTTAGTTCGATCAGTAGCATTTGCAGGTTCTATATTTTCTCTGGACTGGAGCACTTGTTTCTATCAATTTAAAATGACCAATGTTTTAATAAGATCACATTTTATTTCTGGTTTTTTAACTTTTAAATTATTATAGAAGACATCTAGCAAGTAAGATAAAATATAAATTGTATTCCTAATGCATCCTAACAATGACTTACTGATATTTTAAAATAATGAATTCACAAAAGCTATGACAGTTTTAATTGTTGTACAATACTAAAATAGAAAAGGCAATTAAAATAATTTATTTATTGAATAAAATGAAAACAAAGGCCTCAGTCTGAACAAGAATAAAACAGAAGCAGTTATTTTCTCAAATGTACACCACCAAGGCATGTCAGGTGTTGTCAAATATGAGATAGCTCCCTTATGCCAGTAGTTGATGCAACCTGTTTCTCTCGGTTAAAGCCATAAGTCAGGCAGCCAGCATCTACCTATCCAGACAACTCATACTGTGTCAACAGCTTCAGGTGTAGGAGCACATATGGGAGGATACAAGCCTTACCTTATGAAGAGAAAATGCAACCCAAAACCAAATGGTGGCCTTTCGCCTTGGTTGGCAGCTGGTCTAGATTAGGAGCACCAATAGGTAAACAGATAGAGCACAGATATGCTGATCCAGCAGTTTCTGCATTTTGTTGTATTCCAAATGTATTGGTATTACCATTCATTTGGATATACCAATTATAGTTGTTTTTTGGTCATATTGTTTTTGATAGGTCATATTGTTTTTATTGTCTGTTCACTGTTGTTCTGTATTTTCTTGAAAAAGACTTTAAGGGTGAAACTTTGAAAATGTCTTGTATAGGTCTACTGTTATTTGATTTGTTTATATGCCAATACCCTACCGGCATGGCTCTTGGTTAATAAATGCTGCACTGCATGTTTTTCTGTTAGGGAGTGCAGGAAGGATTTTATCTATAGTACTAACAGTAACATTTGTGTTAACAATTTAATATATGTGTTAACATATGGTTGCAAAAGCTGGAAAGTAACACAAACACTGAAGAATGAATTAAATTCCTTTAAAAATAAATGTCTTTAAGAACTCTTAAATATTAACTGGGAAGAATTCAAGTACAACATGCAAATGAGAGAAGATTAAACAGCAATATGTTTTAATAAGGGTATGAAAAAGTTGTGGAATTATATCTAACATGTATTTAGAATGAATGAAAATTGATTGTAACTATAAATATTAAAATTGGTATCATATGGCAAAAGAGATAGAGGAAGACTGAAACTCTTCATAGAACAATGATCAAAGAAGGTGTGAGTAACAACATAAAAAAAACAGTGCTACACATAGCAGTATCATTTTATTCAAACTGGAAGACATTGATTTTTTTTCCTATTCACTGTATATGTGGCACTGAAGAAACATATGTACCGGTAAATAGACTAATGGTCAATTTGTAGTAGCAGTCACCATGATATGTTTTCTATATAGGGCACTTTAATTTTTACCTCCAAATGGATAAAAATAGGCCTATACCTCTGACCATTATGTGAAACTATGCTGTCACTATTGTAAAGTTAACATTCTAGTCAATCGCCCACAAGCTTCACATAGAATGAGTAATTAAGTATATAAAATATGACTCTTATGAACAGTGGTTGTTAATGTATTAAGGTAAAGCATATCCTAAAATAATACAGAGTTTGTAACATCAGCATAAAAGTAACTATAATAGTTAAGGGATCACCCTAGCATAGTTGTTAAGTTATTCACATTGTGTTCAAAAGGTCATGGGTTTAATCAGGATTGGGTCATTTTCTTTATAAGTGTTATTTTTACAGATAGTTCTGGGGATTATCTCTTGAAGCTGGATACTTATGTGTTACAGAGTTGCATACTATATATAGGGTAACTTGAGTACAATGAAGTCCATCCTCCACACCTTTTTCACCCATTTAGCTATAACAGTAACATATACTTTTATTGTGACAATCCATTACACAGTGAAGGATATAGAGAAGATCTAAGAGATGCTATCTGCATTAACTAATTGAAATAAGACTAACTTGTATAGAAGAAAGACTGCCAGTTCTTTGATGCAAACTCTGCCTTATTGGCCTTGGTGATGGAGCATCCACTCCACCATTTACTTCAACTTGCTTATTAAGCTGTGCTGTTTGGCGGAGGAGTTCTTTTATCTCTTTGAATTTTTCAGCAAACTGAAACACAATTTATTCTATCTGTGACATGTAACAAATGGTATGCATGACATTAATACTGCAGACCATAATCAACATATTAGTACAAAGTACATATTAGCTACACTTTAGTACAAAGATATATGCAAATACGATATGCATCATACAGGCATTGATATGGAATTATGGGAATAGGATGCCATGGATTGTGGTCCATGGTGTAAAGACAAAGAACAAAGTGATAGCAGTTAGTTCAAGGGCTGCTCGACTAAAAAGACATATAACAGGCAAGTCTGTCATTCCTTATACATACTGCGGCATACTCTTTGTGGCTAAGATTGGTCTTGTGAGTCACATCCATTATCATTATGAATCATCAATTATATTTCCTATTGCACAACAATAATACTATCACCTGAAAAGACAGAAAGGCGCCAACTACTGCTGTATTGAATGACTATAATTTAAATATATATTTGTCCGTTATGTATTTCCTGATTTTGTAAGGTTTTTAAATTACATTGTGGGTCTGTTGTGCTGGTTTTCAATTTAAGAGGTTGAAAGGCATGAATTAGCATTAGAAAAATTGTTTCATGTCTTGGAGGTCATTGTATTAGATTTATCTAAAAATTTAATTCAATGATTACCTTTATGAGTTCTTGCTCAGAAGAAAATCCCAAACCATACACTGTGTTTACTCTAAGGTCTGACCACTGACCAAACTTCTGTGATGTTTTGGTAAATGTCATGTTTGGTGTGATGGTACTGTTGACAATAGCCTGAAAAAAAAACAACAGAACAGACTCATTAATATGAAACATTCTTATCTTGTCTGTTTATATATCCAGAAACATCATCAATGTTCTTTGACTAATAGAAATTGACCTCTTTCTCACAGTAGTAGAGCACAAACAATGTGGCATTGATTATGGTAGTGGTTCTTAACTATGACCATATGACCTTCCTAGCGGTGTGATTATTTGATTAGTGTCACAAAGAAAAAATTTAAAATTTGAGGTACATGGACCCATCTAGGTGTCACAGAAAGATAAGTATTTGGATAGTATTTAATAAGGAATATAATAATGAAACTTGAAGAAAGTTTGCAAGATTTTATTTTATGTTTTTAAGGTCACAAAAACAATTTACCCTGAAAAAAGTTGAGAACTACTGGATAAAGTGTGATAATATGTTTTTTTTCCTTTAATAGCCTCCCATTTTCACAAATATTTAAAGTAGTCTATGAAATTAGTTTTTCTAAGGGTTAACGTTTTAGCATTAACTTCGCCCGTGTGTTGCCAGGGCCTAAAAGGGGAGCAAAGAATAGCAACACTGTTTACCTTCCATGCATGTCGTAAAAGGCGACTATGGAGGTTATGGGATAGAGTTGGCTGTCCCATCCCATATAGGGTCAGTGACCCAAAGCCATGCTGAAGTCGGATGTGCCAGGCCGAAAGGCGCAGATATCGCAGCTATGCTGTAAACCATGACATGACGCATTTCGTTCTCCAGACTACATTCTGCTTATCTGCAGGAGTTTGAGAACGAACGCAGAAGAAGAAGAAGCATTAACTTATTTTTAAATTGTCAAGAGATGTTGATACTTATCCTCAGAGCAGCCTCTTTTATTTGTTATCTTTCCTTTGTCTCCAAAACAGCTTTGCACAGATTATTGTAATTACATTATTAAGTGACATGTGACATGTGCTTGAGGAAAGCCGCCGGGGTCACATGGCTCAATAGATTACGAAATGAAGATATCAGGGAAAGAATAGGTATAATACCTTGTACAGATTACATAGAGAAAGAACAGATCAAGTGGTTTGGCCACATTATGAGAATGCATCACGAAAAGTTGCCCTTACAGGCATATAACTAAATGAGATCAGTGTATAAAGCCAGAGAAAGAACATGGAAAAGATGGATAGAAAACGTCAGGGACATCCTGAACAGAAACAGACATAGCACAGCCAAGGCCATACATCTGGTTTTAGAATGCAAGCTCGAGCTCCAATCAACCCTACACTTAACAGCAAGAGTGGATGATAAACCACCTGGGGAAAGACAATGGACAATAGACCTTATTTATTCCAGAAATTATGAACAGTCAATGTATTGGAAACCAGTAAATATTAAAAATAAAGTATAATTAATAAATAAAATTGAATGTCATGCAATATTCGGTAGAACTAAGTAAGTTTACCAATAAAAAGTAGGAGATAGCTTAGACATTATCAACAATAAAATTTATATTTAAAATATTTCAAAATAGTTGTCTTTAACAGATCATGGAGGACTTCTTTATTCATCACAAGTGATAATGCCCATTTGCTACATTCACTTTAGAAAATTCAGCTAAAGTTATGTCCATATATGTATGTTCATAGATGGCTATTAAGCCCTATGCTTGGAGATAGTGGTTCAAACTTATAAAGCTCGTTTCAAAATGGAAATATTTCTTGTGCAGCCAAGAATCATATTCATTCAAGTTTCAGATAATTACATTGGCTTGAAGATAGGTAAGATATCTAGACGAGAATCTATCAAGGACATAAGCAACTGATAGACCGGAGGACCAGATGGTGACTGCATTGAAGACATGGAGAACTTAACTTACATTGGTAGCATTATTGAAAAAAACAGAAGGGACAGAAGCAGACATAAATGTTAGGATTTGTCAAAGCCAGAACAATATTTGTGATTAAAAAAATCATTTGGAGAGTGAAGGATAGGGCCTATAAACCAACACACTAAACTCAGGATATTTAATCTAAATGTGAAGACTGCGCTGCTGTGTGGCCAGGAAGCCTGGAAAATGACAAAAACACTACAGAATAAACAAACTACAGACATTTGTGAATAGCAGCTTAGATTTGATATAATGATTGAGACTGGAGACACAAGATTATTGCTGAAGGTTTCCAACTTGCATAGCTTTAAGTGCTACACAGCATCCATACAGAAATGTATTGTTCACGCAACATCATGTTTGTGATCAAATGTTATTTCACAATATAAATGAATTGTAGACTGCTTGAAAACTGTGTAGGACTTATAAATTTATTTTGCTTCCCACTTAGGCTCTACATCTCTTTAACATAATGTAGTGAACTATTGTCACATATAGCTAAGAGATTGCTATACCACTCATTCATATTTTCATCAGCCCTATTTCTAGCTTTTTCTAATTTCACATTTTCCTTGTATGCTACATTTTATTCTTATATAATTTTGCTTTCTTCTATTTTCTTTTCTCTTACTCCAATATCTGTCAGTTTCTAGTATATAAATTCATTTGGTCTTCCAGATAGGCCTACATTGTCATTCCAGTCTATATTTATCCCTAAGTATATAAAAAGCTATGAGAGAAATGCAGATTCTCTGTATTTTCTTAACATTTAACCACTATTTAATCCCCTTGTTACATTTGTTTTATATTCATATTTCAAGATGGGTTGCAGGTCTAGGAAGACACACAACAGTATATGGTGGTACAAGGGAGCCTGTAATTCTATCTAAAGCCCTATATACTGTGGAAGACTCATTGTTGCTCAAATTTGTCTTGTGAGTCACATCCATCATAGCCATGGATCGTAGATTATATTTCTAATAGCACAATTTTATCCTCTGGAAAGAGAGACAGGTATCTACATTTCAAGATAAATATCAAATGCCAATGGTAAATATCCTCTCAGTAAATGTTGTCACTTATATATAGACATAGGGGTAAGTCGGGGTAAAGGTGCGCGCAGGGCAAAGATGCACACGTTTTTTTCTTCTTGAGAACCATGGGTCTTCCTGCAAACCACGCGAATACGTCAGACGGTAAATTCATTCCTCCACACAACGAAGTTCAAGGACAGGTCGTTTGCAACCATGATGTAAATGTATTTATCGATGTAGATATTGTGCAACTTCTCACTACTTGTCTATTATTATCATTACTGTCATGTTGTTTTACATATTTAAACTGGAATATATATTGCATTGTTAAGTTATTAAGCACGTTTCATTGTCACGCCACTTAGTTTTTTCGTGATATTTTATAAAAGTTAATGTGATTTGGCGTAAAGATGCGCGCAGCTATTGGGGTAAACGTGCACGACGTACTAACTGCGCACGTTTGCCCCACTCATTACCCCCTGATGTTGCATAATATTTAAACCTATGTTTTACTGTCTTGTTATATTTATTTTTATGAATTACAAACAGAAAAATGAGAAAATGAAGCCGCTAACTGAAAATAAAGCAGCCACTTTGGTCATAGATGCACGATATCCGCCAGTGATAGATGTACAATCTCCGCGCCAGTCATATATGCCAAATCTCCCTCGATCATAGATGCACGATCTCCGCCGGTCATAGACTAGATGCACGATCTCCAGCCATTGATACACGATATCCGCCGGTCATGTATGCACGATCAAATCAGATCAGTTTAAAAATGGATCTAACACCCATTCTTTATATTAATGGGTTTATTTTCATAGGCCCTATTTGCATTTTTTAATCGTATTAAAGTTACATAAATACGGTCTAGTCTTTGTATTTTAAAATTTTTCTACAATGTGAATATGTGAATACAGAAAGTTTTTGCCTGCGCAAATTTGCGCCCCCCTCCCCCCAACATGCGGCAAAGGTTGCGTTTTACAAATGTTCCTAAATTCGTAATCCACGAAGTACACATAATTGTGTGTTTTCAATACCATCATTAATGTACGATGGATAAATACGCTAAATACCGCTGCCAGTTTTGTCTCTTATAGTTAGGTGTAGTTGTCATAATACTGTTATACGCTAAAAAGTGAAAAGTGCGCATCTCTGTCCCACCTACTCCATAGGCCTTATAACAAAAGTGCAAATATGTACTTACTTTTGACCCATCAACACTGATTATTCTGTAGGTGTTTCGTATACTGTCATAGTAAAAGGAGATATTGACAGAGCTCTTACTAGCAGGAATCCAGTCTTTCTTAGTGTTAGCATCTATCTGGAACACGTGAGCTTTAGTCGTGAATATAGGCTGTTCCCTGCAAATATAGAACAAGTGACTTTAAATACAAATATACACACACCATATATAGGCGACTACTGAAACCAAAAATCGTGACTTTCACATCAAATTTATGTAGATTATTTCCTGAAACACAATGCATTATACCACATTAATAATAAATCTGAGGTGGCCCACTGTTTTCTTGAAAAATATTCAAGCTGATGCACCAGAGTGCGTGGTTTTGACGAAAACACAGCATAGCCTGCAGCACGGTTTTCTAGTTATAGGCCAATAAACAGGAGTACTCAATCTCTTCAAACGACGAGCACCGATCTCATGTAATACTGGGTGTGCTAGCACGGTCCACACGTAATACTGGATGTGCAAGCACGGTCCACACGTAATACTGTGTGTACAAGCATAGCCCATATTTATTTCTTTGATATCACCGCTCGCGTGTAATAGACGTATTGAGTGTGCTAGCACTATAATATATACCATTCACAAAAAAAACTCAACTTTTTTGTTGTTACTTTTATAAAATATATTTGCTGATTGAGCATCATTCAACCTATTGACTGTGTCTACCTTGTTATTGGGAGCCGCGTTAGCGCAGTGGTTAGCGCACTGGCTTCGCCTATGAGTGGTCCTGGGTTCATTCCCCAGTTGAGGCGGAAATGTTTTCAGATCGCAACGGCTCCCGGGTCGACCCAGCCTTAAATGGGTACCGGATTAATCCGGGAAGTAAAGACTGCGAGGGAGAGGAGATGGCTACCGCCCTCATTTGCAGAGCCTGTGAAATGTGAGATCGCTAACATCTCACACCCCTACGGCATTAATAAATGCTATGGGTTACTTAACTTTTTTTTTTTTTACTTACCTTGTTATTATTTTCTCGTGGTTACCTGAATTGTACTCACCTCATTATTTGTGAGGTCATGAATGAGATTAAGGTCAAAGAAATTTTTTGGCAATAACTCGTGACAGGTTCATGACAATCCCGTGAAAGATACTGAACACAAAACTCTCTGACCATATTATTGAATGCTTGTAACAGATTAACGGTCCTCAAATAAATTCATCTGAAAATTCAATGGGCAAATATGGATAATCTCACTATAGGACATCAATACATCATCATTGGACGCTTACAGGCTGGGCAAACACAAAGTTTAGTGGCCAGACAATTTAATGTAGTTAGAAATACAATTAGTCGTCTTTGGAGGCGATTTCAACAAATTGGATTAGTAGACCGGCAGCGCAGTGAAAGACAGTCATAGTTCCTGCCCAAGACCGCTTCATACGGCTGTGTCACCATAGGAATCGATTTGCATCTGCGTCCTTCACAAGGTTCAATCCATGGGAGCAGCTCGTCGAATTTCAGACCAAACGGTCAGGAACCAGATACACGACGCTGGTTTTTTGGGCTAGAAGACCCTATAGAGGTCCTGTTCTTACGGACACACATCGCCTGAATCGAATGCATTGGGCAAACCAGCATCGTGAAGGATCGTTGGGAATGACTGGAGACTGGTTTGGTTTAGTTAAAGTATGTAAGTTTCTTCTTTCGAAGGATGGAACATTGATTTTGTAAAATAAGATTTTGATATACATTTAAAATTATGTTGCGTTTATTTCTTTGAACAGTATATAATATAATGAAAGAGAAATTGAAAGTAAAAGTGTACGTGAAAATTGGCCATATTTCTTCTTCTTCTTCTTTCGTTCACTTGAAACATGTCTATATCTGTAATTCTGTCTCCTTAATAAAACTCACTGTCTTTTGTTATATTGGCCATATAACATCCTCGTTCATTTCCCCAATAATCATGTACAGTAACACTGTTTTGGATTTCACAATAAAGTTTCAATTGTAAAGAGAACTCATGGTCATTAGTGTATGTTACGAACACTTTCACATGTATGGCGTGAGCACCACATGTCAATTTGAAAACACAATGATGTTTGCGAGCACCGAGTTGAGAACACATGCCGTAGAGATTTACCACATCACAGTAATGGTTGTAAACAAACATTTGTGGAAGTTTCAAAAATATATCCTTTTTTTGGGGGGGGGGGGGGGGGGAGTTTGATACCCTCAAGCCGTTTGGACTTAACTCCAAACATAAATTTGTTTAAATTTATGTTGATGTGTTCCTTACTGTATTGCTATTCATGATATATTGGGTAATAATTTGTTATATATTTTATCATATCCCGTCCAATTTCCAACAAAATCCGCTTCCCTGACTACACGTTTCCATATACATCATTGTGACCTTGAACTTTGTATTGTTTATATGTTAATATTGTATCTAGTGTCTCTGTGGTAGTAACATTGCTTTTACTGTTTTCATTGTTTTTCACTGTTTGTTTTGTATATTCTTGAG
Organism: Meghimatium bilineatum; assembly: GCA_034231615.1. Taxonomy (NCBI): domain Eukaryota; kingdom Metazoa; phylum Mollusca; class Gastropoda; order Stylommatophora; family Philomycidae; genus Meghimatium; species Meghimatium bilineatum. The sequence continues at coordinate 97,892,308 of CM067298.1, forward strand.
AAAGACCCAACAGTTGAAAATATCTTGTATATTGTCATTTGTGTGTTTTCGTGTTCACACCTCATAACCCCTTAGCGATAGTCCATCGTGTTCAAGTGAAACTTTCAAACACCTGTGTCCTATGTAGGTACTATCATTGTTCCGTTTCAGGATGTATTACCTTCAATATGTTATTCATTTACCAACGTACCGTGTGCGATACTCCGAGAGACGGAAACACCATTTAAAAATTGTTTGTCGCAGAGCACATATACATATATGCACAAACACACTTGTTCACCCATCGCACAGCACATACACACATGCAGAAACACACTTGCTCACCCATCGCACAGCACATACACACATGCAGAAACACACTTGCTCACCCATCGCACAGCACATACACATACATGCACAAACGTACTTCTTCACCGATCAACTAAGAATGCTTGCGACACATCGATGTTTCTTGAAAGAGAAAGTACTTTTAATGAGTTGAGTGAAAGTTCGGTATCCTTACCCGAACTATTGTTAGTGTTCTTCGTCAATGACCTTTACAAGAACGACTTTTTGTGTGTGGTATGGGGGGAGATAAGATTCAATTTACCAATTTTCTTTCATCCTGGGGGAAAACGTGCAACAGCTTGATGTAACAGAGTTCTAAAGTCTGATATCACGAGAGTAGCAAATAATACACGTCAACAGAAATTGATCTTATGTCGTTCGAGCTAGAAAATCCTTAAAATACCGGATACAATCTGACAGCACTTTGGAAGCGAGGTATTTAGACAGAGAGAGGTGACACTGACGCAAACATGCTATTTCAGGTTTGAAAACTAGAGCTGTATATATTTAACTAAGTTAATTCTATTACTAAACACTATATTTTACAAAGTATACATGGTTGCAGTAAAATCATACAACAAACGTATAATTCAATTCTCCCTCAAGTAATTTGTCAAGCTATCTCATCAAGATTCACAGATGAATCTTTCAGATTCAAGAGATACCTTCATGAATTACAGCGACACTGCGATAGATCTGATCACCATTGTTTTAGTCTCATTTTGCGAGGCACATTCTTAAATCTTTAGCTCCTATAAGCCACTAAAACCGTTCGCCGCGCTGTAAGCTGATAAGTCCTTCATTGTTATTGTGACCTATGAACATATTACGGTTAGACAGGAAAAGGTTTTGGAGGTAACGGTTAGACAGGAAAACCTTTTGGAGGTAAAGAGTTTTAAATCGTAATGATCATTACGAAAATCGAAGTTAAGGCTATATATTAGTTACTGTATGTCACATTTTTGATTTAATTTACTCCTCTCTGTAGGACCTTGCTGATTTCGTTCTTTATCAGATTTTAGCTTGTCTTTACTATCTTGATTTTCTTTAATTGCTTTTGCTCTCCCAAATGTATCTGCAAATATTTCTTCTTCTTCTGCGTTCGGTCTCAAACTCATGTAGATTAACAGGATGCAGACGGTGAACAGAATGTGCTGTGACATGATTTACAGTTTACAGTATCGTTGTGATATCTGCGTCTTTCAGTCTGACACAGCCGACGGCTTCTAATTATCTACCTTAGTGGCGTCGCTTCATCTTTTACCGGGAGACGCATATAACATGTACAAGGTTGTAGTTTAGACTTGGAGAGGATCGTCCCAGTAATTATTCTGGAAGAGGTGGAAAACTTTTTCAGGTTGGCGGGTTGGAGTGAGATTTTTGGTGTACTATTGGAGCCAAAAATCTTTGTTTTAGTCTTGTGGAGCTGCATGTAGTGTTTTCTGAGCTCGCGGGCCAGCTCCATGAGTACTTTTAGAACAGCCTGTAAAATATAGTTTGGCAGATCGAATTTGGCACACCTAGCATTTTTCCTGCAATCGATCCAGAATAACAAATTTTCAGAATGCTGAAAACTCTTAAGATAGGGTGACCAGATGTCCCCTTTTTGGGGCTGTTGTCACATTGCCCCAATAAAACTATAAAAGGACGCTATAATGTCATTTTCCCCCAATTTAAGTCCAATTTTGTCCCCTTATTTATAAGTATTACATGACAGCAGCAGTTCTTGAAGCTTTGAGCGTTACACATTTTCAATGTTATCTCATGTTATATCGGATATTTGTACAAAGTGGAAGATTACCATTTATGTTATATAAAACATATTTCTCAATAGTTACCATTCTTTACAAGATGTTTAAATAATACTCTTTTGAAGTCAATAAAGCTTTAGGCACTAAGCCACCTGCAGGACGCCGAAAAGAAAGTGCAGTTTCAGTAGAAATACCAAAAAGGAATATCACTTCTTGAAATAAAACGCCACACTAGGCAAGATGCAAAATACTATGTGTCATTCCGTGTTTTCCAATGACAATGGAGGTCGTTATAATGTAAAATAGTACTTGAAGATGCAGAAACACAAAATGGCAGTCGCTACTAACAGTTCAAGCCAAGCTGTTGCATCATTTTTTACAAGAGATGAGACAGAGTAGTTAACTGATGAAAGTAAGCGTCTAGCAACCCAAGAAGCTCTGTTTGCATTTCATGCAGTGAAACATAACCTTTCCATGAGATTTTTATAGTAAATAACCTAGTACTTAGTGCAATTCAAGAAATAGACACAGAATTGAAAGAAGCTAAATACATTTCAGTTATGGTGGACATATCACACCATAGGGATTTGAAGTTGATACGGTCCTTGATCCGGTATTTTATTCCGGAAAAAGGCATTCAAATCAAGGCGATTGAGTTTCAGAGCATTTTCTGGTAATAATTGTAACACCAACATCGGTGGATACAAAAGAGCAGATTCCAACAATTTACTTATAAGACTCAATAAAGTCTTAAATATCAACATTCATGGTATTGGTTGCGCAGCTCACATTGTCCACAATGGTGTTCAGACAAGTGATGATATGCTGCAAGTCGACAATTAAACAAAGATTTTCAGTACTTTCATATTACTCGCTGAGAGTAGAGGAGTTGAAGATTTTCTGTGAATTTGTAGAAATAAAATACAAACGTGTTCTTGGAAATATGAAAACTAGTTGGTTATAAATACTGCCAGCTGTGAGTAGGGTTACTGATATGTATGATAGACTCAAATCCTATTTTCTGTCACAAGATAAATGCCCTACACTAGTGACATCATTTTTAATGATAAGAATTAATTACTTTGTCTCCGTTTCCTCCAAAGCCAGATGAAAATATTCTCTGCAACAATAATGAAAATAGATGGGGATAATATTTTGGCAACTGAAGTGACAGAAGAACTAGACGTGTTGAGACAGAGAACAATACCAGAAAAATTGAAAATTTCCAAACAATCAAAATGACATCAATTATCTCTAAACTTAAAGATGATGGTGATTTTGATGAAAAAAGATTTTTTGGACACCACACATTTATTCTACAATATTTTCCTAGAATATTTAAATAAGTGGATTTACCATTTCGAACTGTTGAAAGCATTTCAATGGATTAAGCTGGAGATTTTAAACTTCGGCTGATGTTTCAACAAGTTTAAAAGCCATCAGTGACGTTGATAGCAATAATCTGAATATTATTGATGAAGATGAACTATTTGATGAAATCCCCAACATAAATAATATTATAAACAGCTTTGTTGAAATGAAAGCGTGATCAAGATGGCGTATTAAACAATCTTTCGCGACTCTTAAGATGTGTATTTCATGTTTTCATCTGGATTAGACTATTATATATGATTCTTTAGGATTTTTCAATGTCCAGAATAAAGAGGACTCTACGCCAGACCTAGCGAGTCGGTAGATGATTTATTCTGTTCATAACAAGTAATTCGCTAAAATAAATTTCATATGGAGAACATTCTAACAATGGCGGGCAATACTGGGTCAATTATCCCCTTTATTGCAACACAAAATGCTACCAATGTCAACAAAAAACATCTTATCCAAAGTATCTTCATTCCAACCCCTGTGCTACCAATGTCAAACATGGTGTTAACAACAAAACATAAGAGACAACTGCTTACAACAGAGATGAGATGACTGAGAAAAGCTACAGGAGTGACCAGAAGACACAGAATTAGAAACGATGTCATAAGAGAAAGAGTGGGTGTCATATCAATTCTACAATACAAACAAAACCAACAGATACAATGGTTTGGTCATCTGGAAAGAAAGCCGTGTGATTCATTAGTTTATAAAGCATATACGAAGAGAGGAGAAGCAGAAAGAAGAGCCAAGAGTAGACCTAGAGTACGCTGGATCGTCAACATCAAAGAGACATTATACGAACACCAAATAACATTATCTGAAGCTGCCAGAAATGTTAGAACAAGAACATTGTATCTCCCTCGACACCCGTAAAGGATCAAAAAGGAAGGAAAGAAGAAGAAGAAGATAAACAGCAAGATGGAAGAATGGAAGGATACAAACGCTGATATGGATACAAAGTGGTGTATAGTCTTTAAATTGCTACATGAAAAAGACATCCAGTACAAAAGCATAGTGCTAGTTGTTGGATTTTTTATGGTAATTCCAAGAACCAACGCAGCTGTGGAAATAAATTCTCACTGATAAATTCTTTGTGGACGGATGAAAACAACAGTCTAATCACTAAGACGGTGAAGGTAATGATTGTGATAAAGACACATTTTAAGACCGTTTCATGCACATAATTTCACTAGTGTATTTCTATAGATGAGCAACTTTTGAAAAACAACATTTCATCACATAAATATGTGAATGATGATGATGTTGATACATTGTAGTGCAGTTCTTAGTCATGTGGACAAGTCTTATTATTGTAAGTTATTATATCATAATACTGTTATGTCAATGCTTATAGTCTACACAAGTTATTCGCTGCTGGACAATAAGGGTTAATTCTCATTAAGTTGTCGAACCATTTCAGTCTCTGTTATTCAATATAATTGACCACAGATTTTGTTCCAACAATTCTTGTAATCTCTTCATTCCTCACATGGTCTCGTCATGTTCCGTTTGCTGATTTTCTTATTCATGTTATTTCACAAGTAGTAAGCATTCTCTCTTGTTATTTTGTTAGTGTCCACGTCTGACATTGATAACACAATGTTAGGATGAATATTGAATTTATGATTTGGCTTTTGGTTTTATCGGGACATAGCTGTTTCAAAATTGGTATAACTTCATAATTTACGTAGTAGGCTTTTTAAATTCTTGTTTCGATTCTGATCTTTGATATATTTTCCAAGTTTCTTAAGTTCTTGCACAATATGTAAGTGTTAACGGTAATATCTATTGGGTGGAAGCTAAATGTAGCCTTAAGTAGTGACATTAACCCATTCTTCAAGTTGGCTGTATGAGTGTGTTATAGCTGCATATTTGCACAATACCTTTAACATATATCTAGAATATATAATGTAGGAAGCACTACAGGGTCACCAAACATTAATAAACTTTGGCAGTAGACAACTTTATCACTTGCGTTATGACAATGATGTTGATCTCTTGGTTTGTTCCGAATCTAACCTCCAGGAACTCACCTCACAATTGAAAGACGTTGGTCAGAAATACAGCATTGAAATTAGCGTCGATGATATTGAAGATAATAATCATGATGAAGTAATATATGTGTGAGAAGGAAGCTTTTAATTTCCCATAGTCCTTCTGACAAAAATATAAATCCTGCTCAGTTGAGTAACCGATGTGACTCAAACGCATAACGTTTGCTGTCTCAAAGGCATGGTTGTGTTGGGAGGGGGGGGGTCATGAATAAATGTTTAACCCCTGAATGGAGGCACTTCAGTGGGGCAGTAGCTAATGATGATCATGTCCTGCAAGAAATGCAACATATACTTCGGGGCTAACTAGTTCATCATTTTCCCGCCACATCTGTTCACGCATCTTCAGTGAAGGCATACCTAGCACCTCCCCCCTGCACTTAGGAGTCTGCAAGAAAAAGACAAAAGTGCAATTTTTTCTGGCCTGCATCTCTCCGTCATCAATGGGCACCAATAGACAGAAGACAAAAGTAAGTTATTGAGGCAAGATACCCAGCGACAATGACTTTTTCACAGGTGACAGGATGTTAGTCCACCCCTCAAATTTCCTTAGCCATCTTCTACAAGCCTGGAAGGAAGTAATTGGCTCATTCTTCACACACTAAACTAGAAGTCCAAGCCCCGGTTGTCATACGGACGATTAGTTTGGATAAAAGCAAGATATTGATAACTAGTAATATCAAGCAAGGTTCGACTAACATTTGCTTAAATGGTCACACACTGGAAGAAGTTGCCATCTTCAAATATCTCGGGCCCAAAATATGTGGTGACAGCAATTAGATACAATTAATACTCGAGATTGTGATTGTTGCTATGGAAAGGTTGAATATAATTGGGAAAAGTATGATTAGTATTACAGTAAAGATAAATCTATACAGATCGCTAGTGCTAAGTATACTTTTATACGACTATGATAGCTGGACACTCACTGCTGATACAGAAGGCAGGTTTCGGGTTTTTTAATACAAGTACTATAGATGTTTGCTAAGACTTACTTACATATAACATAAGATATATACATATCTTATGTTATATGTAAGTAATTCTTATATATATATATATATATATATATATATATATATATATATATATATATATATATATATATATATATGTCTGGCAGCAAAAAAACCCACAATTTTACAGGTTATCAAGAACTATTTTTGACACTGGTGAAACGACGTAAATTTTCTTTATTTGAATTTGTAACGAGACACGTGTTACCTTCTAAAACTATTTTTCAATAAGCAGTCAGGAGGAGGAACGGGAGGAGGAGGAGCATTTTCAGTAAGGAGAAACGGTGAAAAGAAAATTGTGGATTGACATCCAGGAATGGTCTGTGCATGATTTTTCTGCACTCCTCCAAATGGATGACAGAGGTGTCTGGATGGCGTTTTGTGCTGATGTCTTCAGTGTAACACTCTTGCGACTCTAACGGGTTATGTGTATTACTATTATTATATAAATATTGTCCCCATTCCATTTGAGAACATCAATATCGTAATGGTTAGTGCTCTGGTTTCGTCGTCCGATATATATGGTTCGATTCTCAGTTATGGGAGTTCTTTTAGACCACAATCATCTCCCGAAACGATGGAGCCTTTAAAGAAGTGCCAGAACAAACGTGGGAAAGTAAAGAAAGTCGGTGTAATGAACCACGCCACACTTAGCGCGTACTGATGATCATTGACAAATTTTGGACATAGACCTAATTATCCCGTAGACAAGGTATTGTAGGGTACAAACCTTTGCTCCCACGGAAATAATCTATAACATTTAGTACTAGGAAACACACACACACACAATGGCGTGTTAACCCCCCTACTGGCCTCAATTTCTGGGGGGGGGGGGGGTGAGTTCGACCAGATACACATTGTGAGGATACAGTTTATTGCTAAATTATCGATAAAACGACCTGACCCTCTTGACAGCCTAGGGACCTTAGGTCTCTTAAGTCCAGACTTGCTTATAAGAGAATTTACTATATTTGAAATAACTGTTCTTGAGTTCCAGCTTCTCTGTTTCTGTACAAATGAATGCATGATAACACCACGATATTAAAGCGTTTAATATTTTTCTCTAATAAAAAAAAGAATAATCAGGAAGTGAAATCTTAAAGTTGGATACATTGCCTCATTTTAGACGGTGGTGTTCTGGATTCCTCTCAAATTGATTAAAACGTGTAAATATACGAGTTATTAATAACAATCTTTAATTGATGTCATAAACAAACATGGCGGTTCACATTTTACGCACACGACAGACGGAAATTGGATTGCATCTCGCGTCATACCAATCACATCGACTTAGTCGGGCGCTGTTATCTATGAACCAGTGTTGCCATTTTAATGTGTTTTTTCAATAATTGTCTTTTAAAAGTCATCCTGTGCGAAGAAATATGAAAATAATGTGTGGACGTTATTGAAGCGTTAACTGAAACATGTCTTTTGGTAATTGTAGTCATTTTTTATATTTTTAAAGCATTATTCTAAAGATGTTTTAAGATATTTCATTTTTGCTACATTTATTTTTATTAACATTTACAGTCAAATTTATTAACAGTCAAGAAGGTAACATGCTTTGCCAGATAAGTTAAGAACGGCTTAACATTTAATGTCCTGTAAAACCTTTAGCTTTGTAGTAAACATGTTGAAACATGGTATGTAACCCAGAAAAAAATTACAGTTTATAAATAAAACAATACAAATAATAGATATAAATAAATATAGCAATAGATGTCTGCGTCGTCTATTTTGCATTAGATGGCCAGAGTTGATATCACATGATAAGTTGTGAATGAGAAAAATCTATGTCAGATGGAGATAGAGATACAAGAGGTGAATATGTTACACCATCATAAAAAAATAGATACATAGAGAATTGGAAGGCCAAATAGCACCAGGACAAAAACAGTGGAGGAAGTGATTATATCAAGTGAGAACACGCAGGCAGTTGTGGAAGAGAATGTAACACAGAAGACTGTGGAGCGCAATAGTTGCTCGCAAAAGGTAGACAAACGTGTGCGTGGAAGAGAAAAAATCGAGATGGATAAGATATAGTCTATCAGAGTGCACCATCACGGTAAGAGGCAAACATGTTGGAGGTCCGTTATAGCTAACCTTCCATAAGGAGACAGCCCTTCGTGATGCTAATAATGGTATGGATAAGACGTAAATATGTGCAGCCAATCACATCGAAGGCATAAAACAGGACAAATTAAAAAAATATTTGCTTTATAACATTCTTCGCAGAAAGTTAATAAGTAAATGTAAAATAGGCAAACAACACAAATGTTCAATGTCAGCCAGAGTGATAGAAAAGAGACATAAAAATACCACAATATACAAGTAAGTTAAACAACCTTTTGGTGCACAAAGATAAAAGACACTTGCATTTGACAAAATCAAGACACAGTGAAAGCAACAGAAGAGACATGTTTTGTTCATAGATGCCATGTTCGCTGCGTGCAAAAGTTCATTTAAGTGAACAGTGTAATGTGCATTAAGAATTGTCAGCGAAATGACAACGAAGAATTGAGAATCTTAAGTTTAGATGATACAAGGATAGTGGAATAGTTTCAAGTGTACTTTTACCATATTTCAGGAAACACTTGATATCTGACAGCAAATTCAGTTTATTAAATGACGAGACATATAGTCTATAATACACATTATAGACTATATGTCTCGCTTTTATTGAAGCTACTGACACAGCCATCGAGCTATCTATCTGTTAGAGAGTGTTTATTTGTAGCAGTCTTTCATGCTCTGTTTGAGTAGAAGTGGATGTCAATAAGTAATAAAGCTTTGTATATTGAATCTTGCTATACATTTGCAGCATGGACACCTCCCCCCCCCCCAATATTATCTGAAATATCAAACATGAACTCCATGACCAATCACACATAAATATAATAAAGAGTTGTATTACTCAAATGTTAAAGGCCAATATCTAAGAAATATGGAAGAATTTGTATACAGGCGGATCAGCAACAAAAGTCCAATAAATGACATCAGCGGAATATACATCATGTTACCAGACGACACTACATAAAAGAATCGCCTGCACAGGAACACAATACACAAATTTCAGGACAGAGTTGCCAAACTCACAGTTGTTTAAATACTCAACAACCGAGGACCAATACCCCCAAAACTTAGCATTATTGATTCCAAATCAAACATGACAACCCCATTCACAAAATCAGACAAAAATATCTTCAAATTATCTGGAACAATTATTAGTACTTCAATTAATTCAAGCTCATAGTAGCATCCATTGTAACGTAAAAGACGGACAAATTTACAAAGACAGGAAGCAACCTCCGCCAGACCCACGTACCTGAAAATTTCAAGGAAGTAAAGTCTCTTCTAAAACAATCTATGCGACTTAAGTGGAGAAAACTTAATGTAAACTTTAGCTCCGAGCAAGGCAACATTAACAAATTGAATAGAAATGAACAAGTCCCGACGTTTCGACTGAGAACGGAACACTGCCGTCTAAAAGAAATTTTCACCGCAACGGTATCAGTGACTGCGTCTTTCATTTGTGGAGCAGCAACACAGACACCAGAACACATACTACAGGCATGTTCCATAGAATGAAAATCTGCCCCCACCCACCCCCAAAAGATTATCTGCAAAACAAGTTGGAGGGGGGAGGGAAGAACTCAATATGATCTAAAAGAAACCGCTTTAAGCATGACCAATATTGAACTGTATGTTTAACAAATGATCGCAGAAGAAGAATAAGCTACACGTATGTTGATCATATAGTTACCCTCACTTAGACTGATTTAAAACAGAGAAAACATCAAATACAATGTATACAAATATATGAATACAAATCATAACATATAACAAAAGAATATTCGAGCATAAGGCCAAAAATAGAACAAGAAAACGATGGGTAGAAAACATCAAGATAGCCTTTAGCAAACATGGACTTAATAAAACGAAGATGACACATCACAAGTTGGCCTTGGAACGACAACTTATGCTCCACCCATACGCTTAACGACAATTGTGGATACCATCATCATCCATCATCACTTGGGGATAGACAATAGACAAATCTGACACACTTGGACTGTCAGAAGAAAAATTTTCAAACACATGAAAACATTTTCTCAAACATATTGCATATTTTATTCAAACTGCACTTATTTTACCATCATAGGAGTATTATAAAATAAAACTTTCGGAATAGACTAAGCTAGCGGTGCCACTAAGGGATGACATCGTAGAAGGAGGTTGACAATGAAAATACTCACCAAGAAAAACACAGTAACAAAAGCTCCATGGTGTCACCCCATATGAGCATTCTTCGATACTTAACAAAGGTATGGAATAAGGAACTTTACTTATCAGGAATTACTGTACCAAATATCACCAATCATAGTGACGACGCAGGACTGAGCATCAGGAGTTTGAAAACTGTTTTGAATATTAAATAAAGAATGACAATAGAGAAAAAATAATGTTATGATTATGAATATTCAAAGAGCGATCTGAGAGAATTGGAATACGAATCTTATATGAAAATGTATTAGAATAATATAATAAATGGTGTAACAATGACACATGAAGTAGCTACAGCAAATGCTAAACAATTGTTTGAATACAGTTTCACAGATGCGGCATATAATTGTTTCTAAAATTATGTAAAATTTGTAAAATTTTAAAATAGATAATACATTATGATAATATTTTTGATGAAAATGGTTTCGGCTTTTCTTCGGTTTTCCAAAATATTGAAGCAGTATTTTGAGAAAACGAGGTGGCAACACCGCGGAGTAAATGAACTGTCATCAATGACAGAAAGCTACGGAATTTTGATAACAAAATTAATTAAAATGTTTATATCACTCTAAGTCACATGTAAGTCTGTAATACTTGACTGCACACTGCAACTCCTAATACGACTGGACAAATGTTAAAGTTTAATTAACTGTCCATGAAGCATTGTAAACTGATAGAATTGAATTTTATTTACGTTTAGAAATCACGAGGTATGCTTGGTTATTATATCTAAATTTCGTAACAATAATAAATACGTATAATGAATTAATATCAATGACATAACAGTTTTGTGCGTGTGTATATAGGTGTATATATAGGCTGGTTCATAACTCAGCTCACCCTTTTACATATATATATATATATATATATATATATATATATATATATATATATATATATATATATATATATATATATATATATATAGGTCTAGGTATAAATTTAAATATGCATACATAAAAGAGAAAAGAGTAGCTGTCTGTTCGCTATTGAACCTTAGACTATTTCACCGAAATGGATACAATTTTGCATACTTACTAAATAGGCCTTCGTGTACTTAACGCGAAATGAAAGAAATGTTGCAGTTTATTATTTAGTTTCCTTTAAATTGGTCAATGTTCAGAAATGCCAGTTACGTTATACCATAGGTATACAAGAGTCCGGCTCTGTGGCGAAGTGGTACAGAGCGCGTCTGTGACGGCAAAGGTACCGAGTTCGATCCTCACCACAGGCAATTGTGCATCCGGACCGTTCAGAAAGCAATGGCAACCTACTGAACGTATTTATATTGCCTAGAAAATCAACACAGTCAACAAATAGAATAGGATATGCTGGATAGCTACCAAAAAAATAAAAGAGTTTTTGTTGAATGGCCAGGACTGAGAATCGCAATGCTACTATTCTTTCTTCCATGCGGCCTTTATCACACAGAAACTCCCTGAAACTCCTTAACATGTAGTATTTGACAGTTGACTATTCTTTTTTCATTCCTTATTTAATGTAATATTTAGTTATCTACGAGGCATATAAAAAATGGTTTCCATCTGTCTTTCTTTTCTCAAGTGATTTATATCGATCTCACTGATTACGAAATTGTGCGGTAACGAAACTATGGCATTTATAATAGTTAAAGTTTAAGTGAGTACAGTTACCCATAGCATTTATTTATGCCGTAGGGATGTGAGATGTTAGTGATCTCACATTTCAGTAGCCCTGCTATATGAGGGCGGTAGCCATCTCCTCTCTCTCGTAGTATTTACTTCCTGGATTAATTCGGTACCCATTTAAGGCTGTGTCGATCCGGGAGCCATTGCGATTTGAAAAACATTTCCACCTCAACTGGCAAATGAACCCAGGGCCACCCATATGCGAAGCCAGTGCGCTAAATCACTGCGCTACACGATCCCATTGTTGAATCCTCTATTAGGATGTGTGTACCAGCGCTAGTAAAATTCGATAAAAGTTATTGTGGTTCGTTCCATTAAAAATAATGCTTTTTGCTAATAAATAAATAATTTGCAAATCACAACTTCATCTCTATAGTTTAGATAAATATTCACTACTGGTCCTTTTTTTTCTCCTCTAAGAGTACAAACATGAAGATAATGCTATACAGAAAGTGAGTGCAATTGAAGACCTGAGGCGAATCGTGAAATGCTTGCGGCCACAAAGTTAGCATGAAACTATATAGGAACTCGAAACAAGAATTCAGGCACATGGTGAAATAGCATGCTGTTCGAAGACTTAAATATACTGCAGAGAACTGCAACAGTAGTCTTGAGGCAGATGGTAAAAGATAGGAAGGAAGATGGTGACTGATCGAAGGAAAATAGAAACCGTTGTGGTACGAGATTTACGTCTTCATGTTGAAAGAAGTCGAGGTCAAAGTAGACATTAGAATTTATCAGTCAATCTGCTACAGAGTGGAATCTATCAGTCAATCTGCTTGACAATGAAATTTAATTGCTTTTAACTATAATCCACATTGTGCTTATGCATCCTACGTAACACTAGATATTTGAGTCATGTCTAAATCATGTGATAAATGTGGCGCTAAAAATAGAATATGAAGTCCTCGGGAATGTGTTGCTGTAACGGCAAAGTTATATTGCTGGCACTTTAGGAACATACAGAATCTTAAAAATCTTGAAAGGAGTACTTCAGAATCAAAACATTTATTCAAATCACATTCCATCATATAGCTCAAAAATTACTTTATTACCTCCATTTCCCATTCATTTCCCATTACTTCATTTGGAGCAAATATGCTTACACATGGTAGATTCATGCTCATATATACAATTTACGGTTAAATATATCATAGGAGGGTCCACTACGATCATTGCATAATACAGTTGCATAAATTCAGCTACACAATTGAAGTACATACATAAACATACTGAGATTAGCATTGATGTCGACAAGAGACAACTTTCTGAACACGCAAGGCGGTTTAATCTCACAGAATGCAATAACATTGTTGTGTTAGTTACTGGTCAAGAACATAGCCCAACAGACATTATTCTTACAGGCGGATATTATACTCTACACTTCATAGATGAAACCCATAGATCTTATTATGATTTGTAATATCCTTGTCTAATGGTATATGATGGAGATGGAAATCACTTTCGTGTATCCCAAACTGGTGCAAATCCCACTAAAATAGTGTCCTGCATGGACTTCTATCCTCTCAGATTTATGGTTCGTAGCAACACTTCAAATCATTAGCTAAAACTCGTTATCATAAGTTTGTTGTTGACATGTTTGCAAAAGCGCAATTTAAAAAATGGTGCTGTGCATTTGAACTCAACAAACGAAATTAAAGATGCAATTCCTATTTACATACAGAAGAGATGACACAAATATTGATGTTACTGTTGATCACTGACATTAATCAAGTTCAAATTTGCTCAACCAAGTTTTATATTTAGAACTCACTATATGCATTAAATGGTACATGATGCAATAACACACATTCGCAGTTTTCTTTCGTAATTCTACCTTCATCACACCAGAAGGTTGAATGCAGTGTGAGCAAAACAGCAACAAGTTGCTTTAGCTACAGCCTGTAATAAAATAGCTGAAATAGTGTTACCTGTTCTTCTAAAATCTCATCTTGCATTCGATCTTCCATTGTATTTGGCTGCTACCAATTAATTAGTTTGCAAAATTATCCTAAGAAAGCTCTGGAAAAAACGTCTCATTGCACATAGGAAACAAGAGTTTCATTGCTCGTAATTCCCGGGGATCTGAACAATGTCTGTCTCATATTTTTAGAATTGTTTGTCATACCATGTTCAAGTTCTATATTTTCTTCAATAAAAAATCTCCTAACTTTAGCTACTTTATCTTCAAGCACATCAGATGAATGAATTTGGCAATCATAACACACGAAAATGACATACATACTTTCGTTTACTTTTTAAACCATAGCTCATTCGTTTGCATTGATTAATCTCTCCTTCTCTCGTTCACCTGCATCTGGTATCTTCTTCTCACTTCAGATTTAACTGCTCACGTGTTCTTTCGTCTTATCTTAAAATACCCTAGCTGGAATATTTTTTTCAAGCTGAGGAAGGTGTTTCAAACTGCACTCGTTTTTTTGTGTTTCACGAGCCTCAAGTTATTTATAATCTTTCAAATTTAGCTTCTATAATTTCACTTTCTGATTTAAGAATATTTGTCTGTATGTTTGAGTACATATATATATATCTGTCAGTCCATATATCTAACTATCCCACGTGAGAAAAGTCTGCGTGTCTAACCAGTGATCTAAAAGACAAACCGCTATGCAATTGTATATTTCTAGTAGATGATATTCTTCTTGTTCTTCGGCGTTCATTCTCAAACTCCCACAATATCTCTCTTGTAGCAGGACAATGGTCTTACTAGATTCCCAACAGGATGCAGTCCAGAGATCTTTCTTGCAACAGGACAATGGTCCTACAAGATTTCCAGCGGGATGTAGTCCAGATATCACTCTTGCAGCAGGACAATGGTGCTACAAGATTTCCAGCGGGATGTAGTCCAGATATCACTCTTGCAGCAGGACAATGGTGCTACAAGATTTCCAGCAGGATGTAGTCCAGAGAATTGACATTCCTTGTGTCACCGTTCTATTTGCCACTGATCAGACACATCCGTCTTCGGCGGATAATAGATGATATAACTATACTGTTCAAAAATAAACGCAACATTATTTCAAACATATACCAAAATTTTATTCTATGAAATTAATGTTTCAAACTTGGAATGAAGAAGCGTTCAGAGTTTAACTAAACCAAACCCGTCCCTAGTCCATAAGATACATGTCCATAAGAACAGGACCTATGTAGGCTATTCTAGCTCAAAGACCAGCGTCGTGTATCCGGTTCCTGACGTTTCATCTGAAAATCCGGCGAGCTGCTGGCACTGACTGGGCTGTGGAAGATGTAGACGCAAATCGATTCCTGAGGTGACGTAACCGTTTGAAGTGGTGTCCGGCAGGAATTGTGACTGTGGGTCTTACACTGCGTCGCCGGTTTGCAACTGAACCAGTTTATTGAAATCGCCCCTAATGAAACTAATGATGCTACTAGCCACATGAAATTGTCTGTGCACTAAACTTTGTGATTGTTCAGTCTGTAAGAGTCCAATGTAGATGTATCGATGTTCTGTAGTGAGATGAGCCATATATGCGCATGGAATTTTCAACTGAATTTATTCAAGGACCTCAATCTTTTATAGGCATTAATAATATGGTCAATTATGGTTAATATAATATGGTTTGTATTCAGTAAATTTAAACGGTATTCTCATGAAACTGTGTAGTATTATAGGGATGGAGTGATGTGTGTTGCTCAGTCAACTCATCAGCTAACGCAATCAATCATGTCAAGGGGGAGCAATTGATAGATAATGTCTGGCCAGTGGTGAAAATGTATGTGAGTGTGGGTACCAATCAGCAACGCATCAAGACCAAGGGCAAACACTCCCCAGTGTCACGATATTCTTACCAAGGCATGTGGTACAAAAAGAGATAAACTAGAGAGAAATTTTTCAATTGAGATATTTATATTAGATCTAAACTGGTCCAAAAATAGCACACGCGCTATCTTTCTTGTGTGGCGGAAGGACATGGTGAAAGCTCAGCTGATGATGTCTAGCTGTTACAAGGTCGTACGTGGTACGAGAGACTATCTACAGTCGACTGGTTGGATCCAGGATATTGTGATTCGGTGTGTGCAGTTGACCTAGCTCATCGACCGCTAATAAAACATCTAGAGGTCAGCTGGGGAATAGTGACTCCGCACATACCAATGAAAATTGTCCACTTACAACCCATCACTCACCCACAAGGAGGTGTGACAATCTTGACCTCTGAGTCTACCTAACCGTGAGATTTTACGTGCTTGATAATGTTGGTTATGGGACGATTAATGAATACTACAGTACAACGTCCTCTGTAAACTAGCGCTATAAGAACCCCAGTATCTACACACTAATTTGTCGAGATTGGACATATACTAAGTTCATGTTAATATACAAAAGTTTTTATTAAACTAAAATTCGCCAGTGTGATTTATTGAATATGTTAAACGCTAACTAAAACATTCCAGCTACAATATTTACATTCAAGATTTCAGGGGATGTAAAAAATATTCATTAGCACATTGCTCAATGATGGTTTTTATAAAGTGCGCTAATACTGTGTCAGAAAGAGCTACTGTAAAAAACAAAGAGTATGGTCAGCTAACTATGGTTCTATATGTGGCAGCACTTCATTTTTTTTCACAGTATACCTCTATTGGTATCTATAGAAAGGTAACCTGAATTGGCGTATAACTGTCATTGTTCTTTCTACAATATAACAATAGCAACAATTATTTATACTAAAGATAAGTTGTAGTGATACATAATATACAAGGCTATATTTTGCTGAATATGACAATAAGGTAAAGTTAACCCATAGCATTTAGTAATGCGTATGGGTGTAAGATGTTTGTGATTTCGCAATGCAGTGTCCCTGCTATATGAGATCTGTAGCCATCTTCTCTCCTTCGCAGTATTTACTTCCCGTATTAATCCGATGCTCATTTAAGGGTGTCATGTTAATAAATTATTATGTTTTCACAGAATTAGATTCTTCTCAGGATAATTTATTTCCATGCATTAATTTCAGCAACCAGTAAATTCACAGTGTCAGGTTTTTAAGACAGAGAAATTGAGTTTATTGCTCAAATAGACAGAGAAATTGAGTTCGACTTCTCACCTGTGCGTATATGGATATAATAATAGTTGCATGTACTTTTGGTAGTATGTAGGGGCCTCTGCTCATTTAATTTAAGTTCAAAGTTTAGGTTTACAGATAGGTAGGGGTGAAGATTATGATTGCTGGATTGCGATTGGGGTTACTATCTACACGATCCTGCTGAAATCTAGATGATATGTTAGATGGTCACAGGAGCTGGGTTAGCAACATACTGTTAGTTACATCCAGGTATAACCCATTGTACCACGACATGTGGTTTGTCGAGATTTGACATATACTAAGTTCATGTTAATATACAAAAGTTTTTATTAAACTAAAATTCGCCAGTGTGATTTTTGATTATGTTAAACGCTAACTAAAACATTGAAAACATTCCAGCTACAATATTTACATTCAGGATTTCAGGGGAGATAAAAAAAATAATCAATATTTAATTCCATCGTTTATATGGCCATGTGATAATGGCTGCGTGATTCGTGCACGTTATTCTGCTTATAGTGACCTGTTCATTGAGCCGTATAGTTCTCACATAGAGAGAGAGAAAGAAAGCTCGAGAGAGTGTGAATATATTTTTCAATTTTATTGGAATTTTATGGAAGTTCACACGGTGAAATAAGAAATGAGATATCCATAAACACGTGGAAGTGACCTTTTTTAATGTGAGTCTCTTGCGTTGTAAATATTTGTACAGTTTTAAATATAGCGTGTTTAATCATATATAGAGAAAATATTCAAGTTGTACAGTCCAAAACATTTTCTATTTTCTGCTGAGGTAGCAATAGTAAATCCCTCACGACATATCGTTTGAGTGTCAGATTAAATGATGAACTCTGGGTGAGTGCGCTTAGCGTGGATGAATTACTTGAAAATGTTTACCTTTGCATAACTGAAAGCCGACCGTTTTTATTTTCACCAATGCATATTGTCAGATATATTTCAATGAAATATATGCTTTGCATATTATGTTTCAAACCAACTTATCTTTAGTGCAAATAACTGTTGTTATTGTTATATTGTAGAAAGACCAATGAAAGTTATAACGTCGATTCAGGTTAGCTTTCTATAGATAATAATAGAGGAATAGTGTGATGAAATATGAGGCATTGCTATATATAGAGCCATAGTTAGCTGACCACACTATTTTATTTAAAGTAGCCCCCCTAACACCGTATTAGTGCCCTTGATATACATCATATTGAGTAATTTGCCAGTGGATATTTTTACCACCCTGAAAACAGGAATTTAAATATTGTAGATGAAATGTTTTAGTTAACGTTTAAGAGATTCTAAAATGACACTGACGAATTTTAGTTGAATATGAACATTTGTATATTAACACGAAAGTAGTATACAGTTAGTATGTAGATACGGGGGTTAGATGACGTTGTGCTATGTTAGTTATTTAGTTAGTCGTCGGATCATCATCACTGCAAACTGGACACGTTAATAGTTGCTCCTAGCTCTCATTGAGTGTATCCGCCATTACACTTCTATTGGCAGTTCCGGTCCTATGCTGGTTGACCATCATTCTTTTGCGCCTGCCAAAATGTTCACTTCTAGGAACACCGCATTCAATCCTGATCTTTAATCCTAGCCATTGAACAGAAATCATCATCACATGTGCTATGTGTTTATACATTAACCATCTCATAACCAACATAATAAGCAACGTGGCATCTCACGAATAGATAGACGCAGAGGTCAAGATTGTTACGCTTCCTTGTGTGTGAGTGGTGGGTTGGGTGGAAAATATTCATCGGTATGAGCGGCGTCACTATTTATATCTCCTAGCGGACCTCTGGATGTAGTGTTAGAGGTCGATGAACTAGGTCAAATGCACGTACAGAATCAGCAACATACTGGATCCAACCAGCTGACTGCATATAGACCCTCGTTCTACGTACGACCCTGTAACAGCTGGAAATCCTTCAGTATGAGTAGGCTAGCTGCAGCGGAAAATTTCACGAGATTCATTCACCATTGACCAACAATTTTTCATTATCACCTTTGACCTTAAGTGTTTTGTTGTTCCGTTAACATGTCCTGAAACCCTGATGTTTAAATATTGTGTATGAAATGATTTCAATGTTTTGTTAGGGTTAAGAGATTCTAAATCACACTTGTGGCTTTTAGTTTAACACGACCCTTTGTCTATTAATATAGTATAGTAACTTAGTATATGTCCAATCTCTACAAGTTAGTATGTAGACGCCGTGCATGGTTTAACGGTAGTTCACATAGGATGTTACGTCATGTGTTATTCGTTAGCCACCCCATAACTAACATGATCAACCACGTGAGATCTCACGGATAGGTAGACGCAGAGGTCAAGATTGCCACGCATCCTTGTGGGTGAGTGATAAGTTGTGACAGGAACATTTTCATCGATATTAGCGGATTCATTACCCCCCAGCTGACCTCTAGATGTCTGTTAGTGGTCGATGAGCTAGGTTAACTATACACACAGAATCAACAACATACTAGATCAAACGAACCGACTGCAGATAGATACTTGTACCCTGTACGACATTGTAACAGCTGGAAATTATCAACAGAGGTTTTCGGGATGTTCTTCACCCACCCAAGATTGATAGTGTATGTGCTATTTGTTGGATCAGTTTGGAGCAGGTATAAATATCTAATTGGAAAATTTCTCTGCAGTTGATCTATCCATGAATCGCGTGCATTGTTAAAGATAGCGTAACACTAGGGAGTGTTTGCCCTTGGTTTTGATGCGAGTCTGATTGGTACCCCAGAGCTACATACATAGGGAGATGCGTACATTTCCCACAATTGGCCAGGAATTTTCTACCAATAGGACACATTTGCCATAATTGGTTGCTGCGTTGGTTTTTTTACCTTGAGTTTGATGCGTGTGTAATGCATCTCCACCCCTGACACAGATGGGGTAGAGTACTTTTTCACCACTGGATATATATTTCCACCAATTACCACCTTCGATGTGATTGACTGCTCCGTTAATTGCGTTAGCTGCTGCGTTAACGCTGCAACACACATTATTCCATCCCTATAATACTACTAACCTGTCACGAGTTATTGCTAAAAATGTTGTTTTAACCATGACCACTTTCATGACCTCACGAATAATGAGGTGAGTACAATTCAGGTAACCACGACAAATTAATGACCAGGTGGACACAATCAATAAGTTGAATGATGTCAAATCAGCGAATATCTTAAATAAAAGTAACTCCAAGAAATACGCGTTTCTTTTTTTTTCGAACAGTATATATAAGTGAGCCTTTTTATCCAGCAAAAATCTCTTCAACATTCACTGTTACAGTTGCAAATGTTCCGTGTTGTATGTTCTCTTGTCCCCAATTCATGGGTTAAATGCATATTTTGTCTCACTTTCTTACTTGTGTCTTCTATCACATAATTCTCCATGGATGACGAGAAGGGCAGCGAACATTGCACCCTTGTTCTTCTACTACTTATAGTATATAAGTATATTCTTAGCAATCAAAGCGAACAACAAAAAATTGGCTTGTTCATTTATAAATACAGATTACTTCACATGTTTCATATTTCATATGTTAACTAATCAATAAGTGTTACACAAGCCTATAGAAAGGGGTTGTGGGATGAGGATTGTTCAATTCCCCCTCCCATTAACAAATCAAAACATTACTAAAAGTACCATAAATTTAGAGATTTAGCCAAAAGGTGGTTAAAATTCCCCCCTAGCGATTTTCATAAAAAGG